>JAJMGW010000009.1:0-214218 GCA_030582755.1 Wickerhamiella galacta | reverse complement strand
CCAAATCGGCGTGGTGGAATAAGATACTCCGGGCGTAGCGTGCGATTTGTAGGAAATACGCAGGCTTCTTATCACTCTTGAGCTTCAGGTCGCCAGTGCAATAGGTATCCACAAAGTCTGTGTCATTAGCTACTTGACTGTTGGGTACCAACACGATGTCTGGTTTGTTAACCTCCAAGTTAGCATGGGCAACCACTTCCTTTCGGCAATCCTTGAACAGCCATTGTGGCAGTGAAACAGAGGGTGAGTTCTTCTCTAATGCCGCCAGTAACTTGTCTTGGAAATTGAACCAGAAAGTGGCCCTTTGTTCCTCTGTTCCGTGATCTGGCCAGCCTTCCCAGTTCCCAGGCTCAAACGCACCGACATCCCTAAGGATATCGTCGTCAACATCCTCAAACACTTTCTCATGGAACCCATCGACATCAATAAACGCACGGCCCTGAAATTCGTACCGCAGAATATTGTCGATGTCGACGGCACCCGCATTTGCGGCCATATATTGCGACGTGCGCTGGGCTGTCCCAGCTTTAGAGCCGTACATTGCAGACCCGGCTACAGTAATCGCCCGGTGCGTGACCGTGGGCGCCTTCGAGCACAGGGTCTCGACAAAGGTGTCACCCATTGCTTCGTGGCGCCATCTTTCCAACTGGCTGAAGTCGTGACTAAGACCGGAGACCTGCGGGAGCGACGACGACGGGCCCATTCTCTGATCTTTTGCATCACGGGTACCGGATCTCGGAAACTGGCTCTCTTTTTATATTACACTTTGTGCATACATGACCGACCACTTCGAACAATGTTTTTGTGGCTCTTTGGTCCATGTGGGTCCTTAGTCCCGGTGGGACCGCTTGCAGGTATGGCCTTTGCGTGCCCGATTCTGCCTTATACGTGTGGCAATTGCGTCTAGAAATGTAGAAATTAAAAATATTTTAGGCGTTTGTTCGAGGTACATCTTTCCGATTCTGCCGAATATCAGGTAGACCCTAATCAGCTATTGTTACTAAGAGGTTAGTTAATTTTTGAAACATGCATGTGATTTGGGGTCTTCCGAACCTCGCCTCCATGGCCACTTGAGCGGAGGTTCGCATATTTCGGCAAGTCCTGGTAAAGCAGAGTTGTAAGCAAGCCGTTTAGGGCCGTCTTTACTAGCTCCCGTCAGTGGAAGATTTCTTAGCTGTGACAGATCCCTCATACGATAGGTCATGGACCATTTATCCTGACGAAAGCATATTGAATTATCTGGGATCCTTAGAGTATTATAGTGAGAGGCCATATGAGAACAGAAGGTGCTGCACTTTTTTTGCCTCAGTTGTATACACCGTATAATGGATAGAGAGAATCCAAGTGACCAAAGTTCGACTATGCACTCTATCAATGGGCCGACAAATCTGTACAGCATGTTCCGACTCTGTATAACGCGTCGACTGGGTACTTCCACTACAATTTTAAGCACGTCGTGGCATTCGCGCGCGTTTTGCAGACCGGCGACCGGTCTTCACGCACACCCTCGGGCAATGCCAAAGTATCCGGGTCGGATAAAGAGGATGTTTAATGAAGTCAGTGTTTCCGACTCGTCATTAATTACATCTTATGATTTATTTACTTTTAAAAGCCAACTGGATGAGTGAGTCCAATTGCTACTTTCTCGCACATGGAGTAAAATGTGCTCAATTAGTTGCGCAAAAGCTGTGTCGGCGCCCCAAGCTGGGCAAGCTCGTCTTTTTCAAGTACAACGGTTTTACGACGGGGTATGTGATGACTGTGACATCGTTGACCTCGTTGCAGATGGTTTTTTGGTCCTGTCCATGTTTATATCGAAAGCAGGTTCGCTAAAAGCACCACTCCGGTTGAAGATCCAGTTTCTCATTGCTGCATTTTCAGGCACGAAACAGTGAACGAACCTCATATCGGCCTGATGATAGTGTGCGATTTGTAGGAAATACGCAGGCTTCTTATCACTCTTGAGGTCAGATCGCTAGTGCAGTAGGTTTCCACAAAGTCTTTGTCTTTAGCTACTTGACTGCTGGGTACCAACACGATGTCTGGTTTGTTAGCCTCCAAGTTAGCATGAGCAACCACTTCCTTTCGGCAATCTTGAACGCCATTGTGGCAGTGAAACAAAGGACGAGACCTTCTCTATGCTGCCAGTAGCTTATCCTGGAAATTGAACCAAAAAATTGGCTCTTTGCTCCTCTGTTCCGTGATCCGGCCAGTCTTCCCAGTTCCCAAACTCAAAAGCATCGATATCCCAAAGGATAAGGTACTATATAGAACAAGATGAATTCAACCGTACTCTTTTGTTAAGAAAACGCGCCCTGCTTGCATATACATATATGCAGCTTACCCAGCCCTGAGCGTGAAATAATGTTGAGATCACTTTCTGAGGCCAAGTACCAGGCCATACTTTTCCCGCAAGTACTGGTTGTGCCAAAAAAGAATCTTATTCACGGCCAGGCTTTATAACAAAAACAAATGGTCCCTAGCGGGATCGAACCGCTGATCTTCGCGTAACAACACCTAACGGCAGTTATTAGCACGACGCCTTAACCAACTGGGCCAAGGGACCATTTCTTGTTTTTACGAGAGAACCGCTAATATAACCTCGGACAGAGACTAGTGTGAAACACCCATGTCAATATGATCACGCCATACGATCAGTGCCAACTCAACTATATAAGAAACCTGTACCCTAACCTGGAGCTAGGGCCACCAGATACAATCTCTATCGTAGATCTAACGACGGTTGCCTCACACGTGGTAGTATCGACAACGATATTGAGAGTGCTGGAATGACTGACAGCCCAGTTGCGAATCACTCGTCCGAGAACCAGGACATCGGACCCATGAAACTTCAAACCATTCAAACAATATTCTGGAATCGATGACCCGGAAGGCGACGAAGCCATGGCCTGGTTAGGAACCTTCGAAATGGTCGAAAAACAGTGTAGAAGGTGCGGCGACATGGAGTTCAACGGGTACGTTGTGCACTACATAAACATGACCTTGACGGACGACACGACCGTGTGGTACGAGTTATGGGAGTCTTCGCAGTCTGATGGTCCAGAGTCAGTGACCATCGAAGCGTTCAAAGAAGCGTTTCGAGAACGGTGGGCGAAATCACCACCCGTATGTACGGCAGCCGCACAATTGTGTGAGTATTACTCGCTCAACGAAAAAGAATTCAAGAAAAAGCTCCGCTTTTGGGCTTGCTTCGTGAGAGACTCGTACAAGACTTGTGACGAACTGTTGCTGCTGATGTTCCTAACCGGACTAAGTCCGGAAGCTAGAAAATTCATGGTCCAATGGGACTTTAAAACAGTGGATGACGCATACCGTGGACATTCGGTGTACCAAGCCAATTCGCGAAAGAATTGGGCTTAAAGTTTTTACCTGCGCCAAAGTCATGATCACAGCACTGGGCAAGTTTATTTCCACCGAAAAAGTGAAATTTAAATTGCACCACAATGAAGGATCCTTAGATGTGGTTGAAAGGGCCATTGATCTCCGAGCCAAGGCACAGATCATTATTGGAAGAGAGTATCTGGAAGAACCTGAAATGCTCCCCGCCGCATTGATCTAGTCCAAAAGGAACGCAACACCTGGTAACGAGATTGTCATCATATGAAATGATAGTCACGGAGTTGGGAGAGTCACGAGAAGATTGAGGGTTCTCCAAACTACTGTCGGGAAACGCTAGATGTGTTTCCCTTATTCGGCGTAACTAGGAGCATTGCCGACTCCAAATAGGACCGTCTGGCGCAAAGTTAGTACCCAAACACACAGACTGCGGGGCCGAACTGGTATCCGCAGGGAACCTGCCATACAGATGATGCCGGTGAGACAGAATACAAGATTTTGTCATCTTGTCCCAAATAAGACTCGTTCGAAACGAATACATGTCCTCAATGAAAGCGAACCACTTTCATTTGTTTTATCCGATTATGCAGACGTTCGTGAACAAATTAGAAATGCTTAGCCGTCACAACGAATAGTGGATCCCAGGATAATGAAAACCCGGGAAGCACTCCAACCGTTGGATCACAGTATCTACTGTCCTTCTAGGATGCAAAGTTGCTGAGCGAACAAGTGGACAAACTGTTGGTGGATGGATTCATTAAGTACCCATTACCAGCTTAGTACTTTTTATTAAAAAGAAGGATGGAGCAAGACGAATGTACGTAGACTATCGCGCATTCAACGAGAAAAAATAAAAGACAGGCATCTCTTGCCTCGTATCGACGACTTTTTGGACCAACTTAATGTGCCAAATACTTAGTAAGCTGGACCTATACCCAGATATAACGAACGAAGAATACGACTATACGTGCCATCGTGGATCACTTTAGCATGGTCAAGACTTCTTGTACGGCAGAAAACGCTGCAAAACCGGTCTTGATAACGTCTCGATGACAGGTCATGATAACGTCTCGATGACAGGTCACTTAAGAACCGCTCACGTAAACAGGTTGAACATAACAGTGTACATTTAATAAAGCAACTGATACCGTCTGCTGGACTGTAGAAGCGAGACAACATCAAGTGCACTGAGCAAGAAACGACAAGCCTGATGGTCCTACATTGTCAAAATACGGCAGACGAGTCCTATCACCGCCCTCCGTTTGCGGCACGTAAAGATCGTCGCACCCGCCTCCTATGCTGCAGCTGTCCCGCCACTTGACACCAACGCCTCGGCTCCGAACTGCTGATTGATTGAGCCGGGAACAGTATTTATCCATAGAATTACTGTTGTTTGGAACACTGCATTGCGTCTTGCTGAGTCGACGATACATATTTTATCTTACATTCAGGTTTTAGTTCTAGTACCTGAGATGCTCTTTTTCCTTGCATAGTTAAATTTAAAGAAAAAATATACAACATTAAGAACTTGTTTAATACCTTTCTGGTGGCATGTCTAATTTGCACACCTTTTCAGGTTAGGAAACTCACGTGCTGAACGGTATTTTAGGTGGGACCGCATTTGTGGGTCTCCGCATGTTTGTGCTTGAAGCGCGTGGTGTGATATTTTTTGTCATAAGTTAACTGTTGCCATTTGAGAGCTATTTACTTTTTACCTGTCTTTCTGGATTACCTTTCCTGGAGCACTCGTGACCGCTTCAAGAACCGCTTTGGATCTCGCTTGGGACCACCGATGGGGTTAGGGTGCATAGGTCTGCAGTGGCTGGACCCAGTAGCCTAAACGGAAAACTGGATACCCAAAATGGGAGACCCTATATAATACACTATACAGTAGCCCCAGGTGGACCAGGTCTCCACACACACTCCTTTTCACCTACTCATTTACGAAACCAAACCATGCGGAGCGCCCAAGTCCTTCTCTCTCTGATCTTATATTCCGCGTTGGCATCCGCAGATGACAACTTCCAGCACACTATATACAAAACAGTCACACAAAAGCATTGTGCTGGATCAACGATATTGCAACCCGATGCTGGCCAAGGAGGTACCGTCCCTACAGCTACCGCGCCTAAAAGTCAAGGAGAAGCTTCGTCTACAAATACTGACACTCTGGGCTCCTCTCCAAATTCTGTGCTCAATTCACAAGAGTCGCGTCGCCCGGCCACTGACGTCTCTACCTCCGAAGCTGGTGCTGCGGCACCGAGTGCAAGTACTACACTAGGCCCCTCTCCAAATTCTGTGCTCAATTCACAAGAGTCGCGTTCAGCCACTGACGACTTTACCTCTGAAGCTGGTGCTGCGGCGCCGAGTTCAGGTGCTACACCAGGCGCTTTGAAGAGCTCTGGAACATCTACAAACTCTGTATTCAATCCTAAGGAGTCGCTTTCCTCCTTTGCTTCAGAGGAAGCTCTCGGCGCTCCTGATATTGCTGCAGCGCCTACCAACAGTTCACAAGACGGTACTGCGACCGCTGCAGGTACTAGTTCTAATGGCATGACTATGATTTATGGCCCTGTTCTCCTATCAACAACTCAAGGTGTAAGTGCAGAATCCTCTACGGTTGCCTATCAGAGTAATGAGGAACGACCTGCATCTTCTACCACTGCCGGGTCTGCGACCGGGATCACTGGCTCTGCAGATGTTTCATCCCAGGCACACCCGGTTTCAGGAAGCACGACATCGCCTGGTGTTATTGCTGTCCCCAGCCCATCCAGTGTTAAGCCAAGTGTGACAATATTGCAGAACACGACAAGCAATACTGCAATGGAAAGTCCAGGCTCAAGCATTGTTGTCGTTGGTTCTTCGAACGCGGAGCCCACTATAATTTCATCTTCCAGCTCAGGTTTCTTGAATGCGGTCAACAGTAGCTCGACTGTTGTAACCGCAAGTAGTGGGGCACCCAGCTCGTCAGCGTCAACTAACTCGTTGAACGTCAGTTCCCCCGCAGCCCCAACTTTCAACAGTACTTCTTCGACGGCGGTTCCAAATATAGGTGGAGTATCTAGCGCTACCCTGAGCACTGCGTCGAATCCTGCGACATCAGCTAGCTCGTTGAACATCAGTTCTTCTGCGACCCCATCTTCCAACAGTACGTCCTTACCTGCAGCGCCAAACATCGGTGCAGTCTCTAGTTCCAGCAGTAACGGCAGCGTCGTACTGACTAGTGCAAGCATTGCCTTGAGCACTTCAGTGACACCAGCTAGCAGCAATCTGACCAGCTCAAATGTCACAACTAGTCCTACACCCTCAACCAGCGCTGTTAATATGACCAGTCCGGCACCAGAAACTTCAATCTCACAGTCTATCTACAGTTCACCAGCAAATGCGAGCTCTGCATTAAGCTCTGTCCCCCCATCAATTTCATCTGCATCACCGACATCCAGCTCAGCCTCTAGTTCGGCTACTATCCCACCTGCTAGCTCGGCTTCTAATTCGACTGCCAGTTCTGTTGCTGTTAGTTCGACTGTTAGGTCCGCTGCAACCAGTTCCCCCGGACTTCCTAGCTCTACTGGTCCCAGTTCCGCTGCAATCAGTTCCTCAGCACTCTCTAGCTCTACTGGTCCCAGCTCCACGACCACTAGTTCCAGTGCATCAATCTCAACGGTTGTTAGCTCCACTGCGCCGTCGCCAAGCACTTCGTCGAGCCCATTCATCGATGAGATCATATCCTATCATAATGAGGTTCGTGAACTTCACCAGGTCGGTCCGTTGACCTGGAACAATACACTCGCAAGCTATGCCACTAACTTTGCCAATGATCTTGCCGACAACAGCACTTGTCCATTCCATCATTCACATGGACCTTACGGTGAGAACTTGGCTGTCGGGTACGCTAACGCTAGCGTGGCAATGAGAGTTTGGTATGACGAGTACAAAAACTACAACTACACTGCCGGTGACTTTTCTGAAATAACCGGCCACTTTACCCAGATGGTATGGAAGGGGTCACACCAGATAGGATGCGCTCTTTCACGGTGTCCCTCAGATGCCAATTCTGTATACCACGGCGGTGAGTACCTAGTCTGCGAGTACTACCCGCGCGGCAATGTGATAACATGGTTCACAAACAATGTTTTTCCTCAGCGAGATGGCCAGTGAAGGAATATGATGCGCGACAAACACGAATTCGAAGGGAAGGGTCTCAGACCTGTATGACATGCCAGTATATTAAATAATAGTACGAAATTAAGCCTTGTTTTTTTTCGAAAGCTTAGGACGTGTAACCTTACCGCCCGGCAGGTAGATGGGATGCGCAGTAATGTAAGAGTTCTCTTTCGTGGCCACACCGGCGAACGCGTTGTACCAGGCAATGCAAGCGACAATGAGGCCAAGAATACCACCAGCCTTGTTGCAGCCATCAGAAGGTACAAAGGCACCAATCGCCAGCAAAACGAACGTGATGGTAAGGAGGAAGAACAGACTGAACAGGGCAACCGTGGATTTCATGGTGCACAGCGTCATGCCAAAGGTAAAGATGGCCCAGCCAAGCAGAAAAAATCCCAGAGCATTGTTCATCATCTGCTTGCCATTCTCCACAGCCATGTATGCCTTTTCTATGCCAAAAGCTTCGGTGAAAATCGCTGCGAACGATAACCAGAAAGCACCATAGCTGGAAAGTGCGGTGGCACCGAATGTGTTACCTGCAACAATCTCAAAAAACCCAGCAACAAGCTGGGCTGCACCACCGTAGAAGAAGGCCGAGCCGACCACCATGTTGGGCACGGTCACACCGCGACCACCAAAGTTGAAAATCGACAGCAAAAACGTAGTCAGCGCGAAACCACATAGACCAAGCGGAGACGGGTTGGCAATTTTGATCTCAGGGGCAGCTGCGATACCGGGGTTCAGCGAACCACCGAAGGCGCTCATAACATCTGCAACGGGAACTCTGTGCCGACCAATCATGAGGAACTGTTCGCCATTGTCCTCGGTATGGACTGTTGGGGTGCGCTCAATAACATGCTGCTGCTCGTGCTGCTGAGGAGAAAGATGGGTTTGGTCGCTGTACTTGGCCACTGGTTCACTCATAAGCTGCTGTTCTTGTTTAACGATGCTGCACCCCGCTTTTATACGCTGAGGCGTAAGCTGCATGACGCATCTGTTGTGCAGCATGTGGTTTGTTGAGCCGCCTGCAGGAGCTAGGCCGCAAAGAGGGGTTCTGGGATAAGGCCCAACGGGTTTTTTGGTCTACAAGCCTTGCATACCGGTTTTATTCGTCCTTTCGGGCACGGACCCGCGTAACAACCTGCAGACGAGCCTTTGTAGCGCGCCGTTACAACTATGGGCGTATAATTAAGTCATCATGCAGGGACGCTTGTGTACCCGGGTTACGTACTTCGGCTTTCGCAATCGAGATGTACCCGATGCTTTGCTTTAAATAAATAAACGTGAATATATTGGCTGGTGACTAACGCTGGTTCAAATTGCGCGGATTGGTTGTTGGTTGTGCCGTGCGGATACTCCAATATCACGGCTCTTGCTATGGTCGATTATGTCCATTGCGCCAAGGAGGGGTTTTTTGTCGCGTTTGTTATGCTTTCACTTTCGAAAAGGTTGCAGAGCAACAGAACTTGTACCGGAGCACAAGGTAGTTGTCATGTTGCTGACAGACCACGGATTAGTTACTTTGATTTGCACTGCTTCCCCACAAAATATGCAGGGCTGCAGGATAAGCCGGGTACGATCGCTCCGAAAGGAGACGCATAAACGCCCCAAACCTTCTCTCTTTGAAACTGTTCCAGAACTAGTCTTGCTTGTGTTTCCAGCTACAGGAACGAACTAGTTCCTTAACTGCCAGCTTTAGCGATCAATAGGATCTGCACGATTATTATCGTGATGTACACTGACATCATCGCGGACATCCCACGGCGTTCAGCACGGGAAAATCACTGCGCCTGTGAGATGAACGCTAACAGCCATTAGCTATTCAGCCATTATAGCCTAGAGTTGTACCCCGCCAGACTTGCGAGATATTGCAAGTGCTTGTTTTACTACGGGCGGAACACTCGCCTGAACGCGGTTTAAAAGACTATAATATCGGGCGTTTGGCGCTAGATCACTCAAATGGGTTAGCAGGTGCAGGCGTCCGAGCCTTGCTCGTATCGTAGGCCCGCACCACCTTATCCACACCCTGGTCCGTTTGTGAAAAGGCAAAACCGCGCTGTTTTCGCATGCGTTGGACCTGGCGCACTTTTCTGATCGCCTTCTGAAACTGGTCCATCCGCGGCCTGTAATCAGATATGTTGTACTTTTGGATCTCTTGGATGTAGTGGTAGAGCTCAGGGCGGTACATGCGCCGGTAGTATTTCCAGGAAAAGTCTCGCAACAGGCAAAAACATGCGACCAAAAGAATCAGCACCCAGAACACCAGGGTAGGATAAAGCGTCCCTAGTACACCGCGGTATTCTCGCGACACATTTACCATGGGGGCAATTGTTGCGTAAGGCGGGAAAAATGCCAGCCAAATTACAAGTGAGCCGGGAATCGCTATAACCGTATATTTGTTCCACATTGTCGTCACCAATGCTGCCTTCCCTAGAGCTGTTAGCACGCACGCGGTGAAGGTGGCAGTACCCCATGTCCAATGGTCTGCGATCAGTCCGTCTGTCAAAGTGTTACCGACGCTATATGCCCCCACTGAAAAGAAAAAGATAACAATCGAGTGGTAAATGCCGTTTGCAATCGACTGCCAAAACTGGGTCACGTTCAGAAAGGCTCCCTGCTGACCTAGCTTATAGAGCTGAGGGTACCGCTCAAGGAGCCGCGCCGACACAAACTGGTCGAAAATACCAAGACAAAAGGGGGGGAGGGCCGTACATATCACGTTGTAGAAGGTCACTGTCCACGACTCGTAGATAGACTCTCCAGAGAAGCCGTTCAAGAACACATACCAGAACTGGGTCAAATAAAGTGCAATATTTTTGTAAAACGAGTAGAGAATGGCCCGGCTCAGCCTATTGTAGCTCCAAATACCATGTACCAACAATAATTTTTTCAGGAATCTAAACTGTCCCATTGATATATCAGCGCTTCTGGCAGCCTGCTGGCCCTCGAGTCCACTGATACCTACTCCGACGTGCGCAGCCTGTATCATACTGACATCATTGGCACCGTCTCCAATAGCTAAGAGCAGAGCCTTGAGGTTTCGCTTCACCAGGCGGACCACCATAGCCTTTTGCAGGGGCGACACCCGACAGCAGATCACCGCCTTGCACAGCACAGCAATACTGAGAAAATCATTCTCAACTTCGGGGCTCAGCGCATAGCCTAAAGAAACGCCATCAATGATCAACGCCAGGGAGTCAAGATCAGCCACGCTAATTTGGCTTGACTCGATGACCTGGAGCTTGCGCTTTATGTTAGCCGCGACAGCATCTGCGGTTGATTCGTTGACGGTGAGCAAGTTCATATCTTCACTCAGCAGCTTGCAGCTCATTCCGATGTTGATAGCAGTCTCTTGTCGGTCACCTGTCAGCACCCAGATTTTGATACCGGCATCTTGTAGAGTGTGTATTGTTTCAGGGACACCATCCTGCAGCTTATCTTCGATTGCCGTAGCTCCCAAAAGAGTGAAGTCTTTCTCTACGAGCTCAGCGGCCGCGTCCAATTTACCACTGCGATTTTCGAGTGAGGTGGCCGCCGTATCATAAGCAATGGCAAACTCTTCGTATTCTGCCTCGCTCAACTCGCGTGCAGCCAAGCACAAGGTGCGAAGACCCTCACTCGCAAACTCCTCCAACGCCAACATCGTCTGGTCAAGGAACCGCTCTCCAGTGGCTGTATCTAGACGCTCCAGAATAACCGTATCAGCACCTTTGCAGAAAAGCCTGATCCTCCCATCTGGACACCTGAAAATGGTGCTCATACGCTTGCGTGTGGAATTGAACTCACAAATATTTAGAAGGGTGTATTCGGCTTCTTTGCCGCTCACCTCAATAGTCACGGAACTTGGTCTTCTAACCGTGAATTCGAACCCGAGCTTCGCTGCACCCTCGACCAACGCAGCCTCGTCAGGACTCGAGGCTTGGTATTTAATGTTAAAATCTTCCTTCAGCTCAGGAATGACGGTGTGACATGTTGCAAGCAGGACAAAGAACTGGACAATTGCATCGCTATATGCAGGATCTGAGATATCGTTGCGAAGCTGGTTGAAGTCGTGGTAGCCACCCTCATCCTGATCAGCTGTTCTTTTGTCGTCCGGAACTTCGCTTGAGTAAATACGACCGGCTATGACACACGCTTTGAATACCATGATATTTTGGGTAAGTGTACCTGTTTTGTCGCTGAATATGTACTGGATCTGGCCCAGCTCCTCGACCAAGCTTGAATTTCGGCATATAGTGGGCGTATCTGTCTCTGGATAATACATCTCCAAGTCGCTGCTTATGAGGAAAGCCTGGTAGAACTTGATGATTTCCACGGTCACAAACAAACTAATCGGAACAAGATTGGAAAACAGAATCCAGTAAGTGAGCAAGTCCAGAAAAAAAGTGCTGACGACCGATGTAGTGTCAAGTTCGAGGTACCACATGGTGTTCCGCCACTGATGGATTTTAACGACGTTACCAAAAGACGACATGACGGCTAGAACAACCAAAATTGCAAACAAAAATAGGATCTGGAGATTTATCATATGCTCGACAGCAGTGCGCTTGATAGGCGTAGCGGTGGCATTGCGCATTAGTTTTGTCTCATGACCAGTGAATACGACTACGCCGTATACCCACTCGGTGTTGCGAATGGAAGTTCCCCTAAGCAGCATTTGGTCCGGAGTCAAACCCAGCTTGCGCGTTATGCCATCCAATTCTAGTGTTCCCTCGTAGGTGTACAAGCTCGAATTAGGAGGCTCGGACTCTAATTTTCCCCGGAGATCTGCCAAGATAGTTTCGCTATTGAGGACATTGGTCTGCGGCAAGCTTTGTTTGATCTTGAGATTCGTTTCACCATCCAGATTAGCCGTCTCAATGTAACAGAGACCTTCCGGCTCTGACGTTGACAGCAGCACCATATCTGCAGGTATCTGCTCTTCATTTTCGATGCGCAGAATGTCGCCAACCTTAATGCCGACCCATCTTTTGCGCTGGAAGGTGCCGCGTGCCGGATCGAGGATCTGGATACGCGAGTTATTGAGCTCCCTGTCTGCGGCGTACCGCTTAAAATCTTCAATGAGCTCCTTAACGGCCGAAACCAGCAGCACAACAAGGAGGGTGAAGATGGTGGTGTACCTGTTGGTGGGAGACACATGCGGAACTTGCTGAATGAGGGCGGTGCACAAGAAGAACAGGTTTGCATACTTGGAGAACTGTTCGAACAGGAACTTGGGCAAGAACGTGACCACATTGTATTTAGTAGTGGAGATGTGGTTCCCGCGGTATTTGCCCGCGTTGAGGCTCGGCTGGTTAACATACACTACGCGAGGGCCAGCCGGCTCAAGCTTCTCCTTGCGGCGAAGCAGTAGGTTCCATATGCGGCGTATATCAAAGTCGCGTGGCCGCTGCTGCTCAGCGCTCTCGGATTGGGCGCCAGGGGTGGGTCTGATGCCACGGGAGTCCAGCACCTCGTCGTCATCAAAAAAGGCCCCTTCGTGGGCACGCCCATGCTCGTCCAACTCGTCCAGCTCGTGGAAAAGTCCAAACGCTTCCTCATCCTCAGTCTCGAACGGATTCACGCGACCGCGGGTCGCAGATCCAGGCACTTGCGTGTCATCTAGTAGATTAGCCGAGGTACGTGCCACATTCTGGACACTGTCAGTGTGTTCGTCTTCTGGCTCGTTGTCTATTAACCAAAAATCCTCGGGCATTGCACTCGGCGACGAGTCCAACGCTAACCGTCTTCGCGGCGAGCAACACGTGACACGCGAGAAAAGCTCTTTGTCAGGCGTATTTCAAGGTTCCTTGGGGTTAGGTCATTGTGGGGGCTCTCGGAGTCTATGTAGGGCTCAGGGCTACGACTCTGTAAGCGGGACGTTTGGCTACACTCAGCGACTCTGAACAGTTCTCTACTCACAATGGCTCGTCGCACGAAGAAGGTCGGAATCTCTGGTCGCTACGGTGTTCGCTACGGTTCTTCGCTCCGTCGCCAGTGCCGCAAGCTCGAGCAGCAGGCACACGCACGCTACGACTGCGCTTTTTGCGGAAAGAACACTGTCCGCCGTCAGGCTACTGGCATCTGGCACTGCAGCGCCTGCAAGAAGACCTCTGCCGGTGGTGCCTACACTCTTGCCACCTCTGCCGCCGTAACTGTGCGCTCTACTATTCGTCGTCTGCGTGAACTTGCCGACGCATAAAAATGTTTTAACGTGGTTTTATAATATCCGCTGGAGCAGCCAGCTTTAGTGTGCATGATTGGCTATATAGTGTGTAGCACAACAATGATTCATTAGCACAGCGTAATCTTCTGGCACCTCGCACTGTTTGCGCACGTGGCAGCCATGTTCTTATCGAACCGACTTGTCCAAAGATTTAAAGACGGTAGCTTGGTCTCATGTCAGCAGCCAGCCAGATCAGTGATAGATACCGTCTCTTCGCATACGCATATAGCACCTAACTGTCCATCCAAGTGGATGGGTGCCTGCGTCGCATCGAAGCTTTGCCATTGCCTTATACGACGATGCTAGGGCCGAATAGCATGCCCCTGATAGACCCTGTCAAACTCAACCGTTTTGCAGCATGAGGTCCAAAAAGATCGCCGGTCTACGAAGGGGCTGATCTGCATTGCAGACACAGGTCCATTCGTTGGATGCTCCAGTGTGGAAAATAAAGTAGGCTTTCGAACTTGGCAAGACAGCAGCCTGTTTCACCCCCCACAGCTGGCCCGATACCTGCATGACTGTACAAACAAATAATCACCAGAGGAAAGTCGCCCGAATGGCCGGCTATCAGACGTGGAAATTTCCAGAATATCAACAACGGGGGTAGTTCTGGCGCGTTGAGCCTTTGGATTTGTGTCTCTCAGTGTTCCCTGCAGCTACATTCCACTGCCGCGTCGAAACCTTGCCCTTCTACAGAATCCCTTTCGGGTGCATGACAGATACGGGAACAATGCGTTGAGCTACTTTTAAACCCTCGTGCTCATACTTAAGCGGCACCCATTCACTTGGCACTACCAGCTAGCCGTCGTACGACTGTACATAAGGGGCCACATATTAGCTTGGCGTCACGATTCCAAACTATATCTGTCGTTCGCTCGGTCTCCGCTCCTCAATTTTCGTTGTCACATTCGGATCTGTGCAGACCAGATAAGTGCTAGTCTACTGACAGCCTTCCCGGGTTCCGCCGCCACATCTCTTGTCAGCAACGCGTCGATCACCGCCGGCCGCCACATCCCCCTTACGCGTCGCGCCACGTCCAAACCTAATCTCACGACACCAGCTTCTGGCCCTCGCCGACAGCACCAGCGGCATAGTTGGCTTTCGAGCCAGCAGAGAATCCTTTTTCTCCTAACTTATCTTGCGAGCGGTGCGCAACCCGCATTCCCTCGCTTCGGAACCGTCTGACGCCATGGACAGCAAGAACGGCGTCGGTACCCCCCGGCGGCCCTCTGGATCGTTACGCCGATCTGTGGGTCTCCTGAATCTGGGACGCGCCGGGCTAGATACGGTAACCGATTCAATACAAGAAAAGGCGTCTTCGCTGAAGCGTCCCCACCCGGTTTACGGCAAGGTCGAAGAGACGCCAGTGGCCCCGCCGCATGCCGCAGGCCCCGGCACAGCGAGTAACCCGTCCCTCCCTTTGGGTGAGTTGAACAGTAACTGCCGGCTCCTGCGGGCAATACACAGCGAGCAGCCCTCACGGCAAGAGTGCTCGTCGCCAACGACGCTTGCCCCCGCTGCCAAACATCAAAGAGGCGCTAATGGGCGCCCAAGCCTCGGCAATCTTGCGAGCACCGCTGATGCCGCACGTTCGACCCCGAAGAACTCATTCCGCTCAGTCAAGCCGCTGCAGACAGCGTTCATGAGCACAGGTTTGCTCTCCAAACGAAACCGTATGCGCGACGGCGCCACCGGCTCGACTTCACAGCAGCCCCCGGAGACTCCATGCAAAAAGCCGCCTGCTGGCAGCGGCTTCCAAGACTCCGCAAACCAGTCTAGCACGGGACGATGGCTCTTCCATCCCCCGGGAGCTCTATTTGCTTCCGAGCAAGACCGAGACCACAGCTCGCGGAATTGCCATTCAGATACAAGTCTTATGGCAGCAGAAGGGCGCATGCGACGGGTCTCACTTACCTACGATGCCCCTGAGACCCCTACCAAGGTCGAGGCGATCAGCACATCTACCCCAGTTGCCGCGCGCCCATTCCCCAGTGATGCATCCACAGTTACCCCTGGTCATGCCTCGGGCATAGGCACATTCACGTCACCATCGCCATCACTGCGGGCTCCTATGACGAGGCCAAACACCAGTGTATACAGCACATCCGTGTCTGGACCCTCCCTCTACTTTGACTACGATGAAGAGGCTGAGCACAGTCTTACCTCGAGCGATCTGGGATCGCCACGCACACCGGATGTGCTCAACAGCAACGACACAGCAGCCCATCTTGTAGGTATGTTGTCGATGGAGAACTCGGGGACAGCAATGCGACATCGTCGACCCCGCTACCAAATCGGCCATGACAAGAAAACGTTGGTGGACATCAATACACGGCGGGAAGAGGCAATACGCACCCCACTTACCGAGGTACCGTGTACGCCCGTCGAGTCGGAGGCTGAGAGTGGCAGTATTTCCTCTGCTAGTACTAGAACCACGGCAGGACAGTTACTCTGGTCATCTGCAACGCACCTTACCAGCAGAGACTCCGAATCTCGCCCGGCCCGGGGCACAAAGTCGGCGCTATTCGATGCGTCTTTGGCGAGCCGTTTTGAACATGTCAGTGTGCTGGGCTCTGGTGAGTTTTCCATCATCTATACGGTTGTGCCGCGGAATAGTCCTGGTCAGGTCAAGTTTGCTGTCAAGCGTACGAAAAAAGGCCTGACTGGTATCAAGAGCCGAATGCGGCGCCTCGAAGAGGTCTCTATTCTACATAAGTTGACCCAGAGCACGTCGGACGACGAGGGCCGCGACTACGTGATCCACCTCCACGACTCGTGGGAGGACAACGGACACCTCTACATCATGACCGAGTTTTGTGAAAACGGCAACCTAGATCAATTCCTGAGCGAATGGGGAAACTCTGCACGCCTCGACGAGTGGCGCGTGTGGAAGATCCTCATCGAGATCGCTTTCGGACTGCGGTATATCCACTCGCAGAACGTGCTGCACCTTGACCTTAAGCCCGCCAACATATTTATAACGTTTGAAGGCACGCTGAAGATTGGTGACTTCGGCATGGCCACAAAATATCCCGTTCCTTCCGGCATTGAGCGTGAGGGTGACCGCGAGTACATCGCACCAGAGGTTCTAGGGCTGCAGCAATACGATAAGCCGGCTGATATCTTTTCATTTGGCATGATGATTGTGGAAACAGCGGCCAATATCGTATTGCCAGATAACGGTGAGCACTGGCAGCGGTTGCGCTCCGGTGACTTGTCAGAGGCAGGCCGGCTCAGCTCTGGGGATCTGGCCAACGCAGAGGACCAACACCTCCAGCGTCCCCCATGGGCCCCTTCGTTCATGGTCGACAACTCGCGCGCCCTAGACAAGCTGGTAATGCAAATGCTTTCGCCGGAGCCTGCGGTGCGACCCACTGCTCAGCAGATTCTCGAGCTCCCCGAAGCGCAACTGGTGGAGATGCGCCGCCACTCGGGCGCGATTGTCTACGAGGGCGACTTCGGCCCGCCGCCGGAGATCGACGGCCCCAGCTGGCAGTCGTAGGCCAATAATTCAGTGATGCATAATATTTAAATAGACTAATTTCAGCGCCCCGGCCTGCGGCTCACAACTAGGGAATTTTGAAACCCAGTGCCGTTTTATTGGCAAGGAGAGGTTAATGCGGCGATCAAAGCATAGAAGATGGGGGGTCCACGAGATTCGCATTTTGCCAGAACCCTGCAGAACCTGCAGCACAACCTTTTAACGGCGGCCCACCTGGTGACTAACCAACTAATGCTCGACGACTACGCGAATGCGTTGGGTGGACAGTCCCCCGGCAAGGCGCTGGAGGTGCTCAGTGAGCGAGTCGCCAACGGAAAACGCACTAATGAGCATGTGGCATCGTGGATCCATGCTCTGAGCCGGCTCATGGAGCGTCACGCGGGCGAGCTCGAGAGCATGCTTCACACGCACCAGCTTCCGGAAACTGAACTGGGTACGCTGTCACAGTCATGGCACGCGGTGGCTGCAGTTGCTGTTGAACAAGCTCGCTCGTCTGGTGTGTTTTCACGGCGTCTTGCTACGGAGGTCGAGAAACCAATCAAACGGAGTGGCGCCGAGACCGATAGCGCGGCGCAGGGCCTGCTGAGCGAGCTCAATGAGCTTTCTGGATCGTCGTGGGAAACGCAATGCCATGCAAAGATATCAGAAATCCAATCTCTAGATCTACAACGGCTTACAACGCTGCGCGATTCCCTGACGCGCATGCAGACTCTCCAGGCCGATGCGTCCCAGTCGGTGTCTGCAGCTTCCGAAAAGGCAGTCAAAGACCTTTTGACATTTGATCCCTCCGAGGACGTGCAGTCCTTTGTGGCCCAGGTGGTCTCTGGGACTGCGCCGGTTCCTCATGGAGGACGCGAGCCGAGGAACGCCAACGCTCGAAGGCTCTCGCACCAGAACCGTCAGGTCAGCCACGGATCACTGCGCGAGACGTCCAGCGTATTCTCCAACACGAGCAGCAAGCGCAAATCCACGCTGCGGACGCGAGTCGGCAGCATCTTTGGTCGTCGCGGGAAAAACAGACAGGTCTCTGATGTGAACGCACCTAGCCCCGTGCAGTCCGAAACACGTTCCAGCTCGAGGATTAGGCACTCTGAATCGCCCTCAGTTCATTCTCGTAGCGAGTCTGCTGGTTTCTCGACGCGACCCCCGGACTTTGGCCTGCGGGATCCCCCCTCGCAGTCTTTGGCCAACAACGCTAGGGAACATGCCCCAGTCCCCCCTCCTCAGCGCAGACCCACTGATGACCTTGAGGCTGTCGGCAGCGACCGGCGCGACCGGCGTGACCGTGTTCTTCCGTCGGTTCCCGAACCTCAACCGTCAGCCTTCCCAGAAACTCTTGGTAGCTCTCAGGCTTATCCACCGTTGAGGGCAGACCAGCCGGGACTTGCAGACTACCAATCGAACTTCAAGGAGAGCGAACCACCCCTTAATGGGGCTCAGCCTTATCCTATGTCTGGAGAGCCGCGGATTGCTGAGGACGACGAACTGGCTGATGCGGTCTCCACGATTCCGGCACCTCACGCCGCGGGTGAGCCTCGCAACCGTCGTGAAATCCACTCTGCGCTATTCGCTGGCATGCCAGACGCACGTGTAGAGAACGATACTACCGGGACAAGGGTACCAGAAGTGAAAAATGCTCAGGCTTTCACCACAAGTGCGGCCCCGGAAGACTCTTGGTACACGCCAGCGCAGCAGTTTAATCCCACTTTTGATTCAAGAGGTGAATCCAAGTTCTCTCCGGCAGGCCAGCTGTTTGGACGAGGTGGTGCCCGGCCCACGTGGTCCGGTGACCGTGACCCATTTACTTCTGGCCCGCTTCACCCTCACTCCGAGGTGGAAGACCGAGATCAAGGGCATCCATCAAGCATAAGAGCTGTAGGATCAGCCCCAATTGCAATTGGCGAGCCTCCTTCCGCACAGCGGCAGGCATCTCCTGGCCTCTCGCGCAACAACTCATTACGAAACCGTTCGTTGCAGCGCAACATCACCGGCGACGTGGCCTCGGCGCACCCAGAGATGCCCAGTGTTCACGGCCTTGTCTCCACCGTCCTCGAGACTGTCCAGGCTACATTGAAAGATGGTGTGGTAGACTCATGCTCTTTGTCTGGAGAAATCAACGGAGCTGTCAATGGCCATGAGTCCCAACCTTTACTGGTCAGATTTGCAGAACTGGGGCGCGTGGCAAACTTGGTCCCTAGTGACGCTGTGCTCGTGTCTCAACCTGTACACGGAGAAGGCGTTTTTGGGCTGGATACGACAGCTGTAAGCGGTAGATCAACTACTCTTGCAAAATATGTTTCTTCGAATGCTCACTTGGTGCCGATTATTTTTACGCCCATGTGGAGGGTTGAGGAAAAGCAAGCGCGTCTGGTCCTTTCCTACACGCTCGCAGAGAGCTATCCTTTGGACACCGTGGTTCTCCAGAATTTTGTGATAGCGGTATCTATTGTGGGTGGCCCTGCTGTGTCCGCACAATC
Organism: Wickerhamiella galacta; assembly: GCA_030582755.1. Taxonomy (NCBI): domain Eukaryota; kingdom Fungi; phylum Ascomycota; class Dipodascomycetes; order Dipodascales; family Trichomonascaceae; genus Wickerhamiella; species Wickerhamiella galacta. Next base: position 194,513 of record JAJMGW010000009.1, on the reverse strand, counting down.
GAAGCCACTGGCCACTTTTAGCAAAGAAAAGCAACGGGTCACCTGGCGCTTCCAGAATCCCATAGAGGTCAAAAAGGGAGAATCTGACAAGGTATTGTGCCAGTTTACAACAACCAGTCCTGCCCATGAGGCACCTAGTGGGATTGAAGCTCGTTTCGATGTAATCGGAACCCCTATCTCACTGGCGCTCCAAAAGCTGGACAAGAACAACAATACTTGGACCCAAGTGCCAACGTCCACTGCAACATATGTTGCCAGACTCACAGCGCAGTCCTCGAGACAATAATAATACACGCAGCTATATATATCGCTAATAATAGAGCCAATCAAAGCGGCTCAGCCACTGGGTAATAACTTGAGATGTGGCGCCGGAACTTTGGCACACAATAGATCAGCCTGTGCGATTAAACGGCCGTTCGAGTGTCTATTGCGCTTGCGAAACTGCCGGCTCTTGCTCGTACTCGATCTCAACACGGCCAGCACGCGGTCGTTTGTGAGGAGCGTGGGACTCTCCGCTCTTGCGTTTCTTGGTATGCTCACCATCCTGTGACCCGTCACCATCGCTCTCGTCGCTTGAAGGTGCACTGACCTCACCGCCGGAGGCATCATCGAGCCATTTTTCGAGGTCCTCCATATCTACAACTTCGTCTTCTTCATCATCTTCAACGTATTCTACCTCCTCATCGGTAGCATCCGATTCCTCCTCGGCTTCTTGTTCATTTTCTAGCTCCTTGTCTTCCTCGTCATCGGCAACATCCTTGAGGACCTTGTTCCAGACCTTGGGATCGACATTGAGTGGTGCATCACCATACGAGCCGCTCTTTAGGCGCTCAAGTAACTCCTTCTCAATGGCACGCTCGATTTTGGCGGCCACAAGAGCCTTGCGTTCGCGGGTTTTCTCCCGACGCTTCACCTTTGGTGCGGTGGATTTGTACTCCCGTTCGTGCTCCTTGAGAGCAAGACGCCGTTCTGTGATGGCCACCTGGTTCAAACGGGTGAGTCTCTGCTTCACTTTGTCCACGAGATGCTCGGGCCAGTAGATTAGGTGCTTCTCGACTTGCGCGAGGGCCTGTGCGTAGTTTCTTGAGAGCTTGATGCGCTCCCACCATTTGGACGGCATGTGCTGGCGTTCAGCAGTCTTCATGTAGAGATAAATCCTGCCATTGACACTGCGAACCGTGGCATAACGAGAATTTGCCAGAGGGCAAGTCATCCTGCTGCACACACCATTGACGTTATACTCATTGCGACAAAACGACTCCTTTTGTGGTGTCGTCAGCTTGTATGCACAAAACTGGCTGTTTATGACCTGCCAAATGACATCGTCTGATATATTCGACATTTTGACCAACTAAATGTTTTGCATAGTCAACGATCTGACAAAAATTTCAGTGCGGTTCTACCCTAACCCATAAAAGTCACTGAATGTGTGTGTGCATCGAATTCGACGAGACGTGGAAAATCTATGATTATGATTAAGAAACTAGATATGCACAAGGTTTTCCATCTCGGTGGAGGTCAGTGCATTGAGATAGAGACATTTGGATAAAAGGTTTGTGTTGACCTCGAGCGTGTAATTTTTGCTCCACTCAATGCACTGTAAGTATGAGCGCAGCACACATGCGGCGACTTGAAATTTGGGGAAATTAACGTTGTTGTCCACCATGTTTGGTTTCTGTTGATTATGTGCCAAGTCCGTCAGGTAGATCCCTGTAAACGGGATGCAGCCCTTGGAAAGGTCGATCCGCTTGTGGACTCGCCGCAGATTACTGAAATTCTTGAGCGGGGAGACAAGCTTCTCAAGGCGGCTGAGGATTTCCACGTCGCTGCCGCTGACCAGCGACCACGCAGTCGTTTGATGCTGGGAAATGGTCTCACTGCTCAGGGCAAGAACAATCTGGAACATAGTTGCAAAATTCTGTCGCGCTTTGCACATCTGGGCCAGATGGATAAACCGTGTAATTGCCTGCGCCTTTAGTGTAACTTGGCGACATAACAGGATCTCGGATTTTATCCAGTTCACTACCAGGTTGAACCGGGACGTAACAAGAGAGACACCTCGCGGGCGCTCTGCGGTCAGGAATTCGAGCCACGAGTCCACGGGCTTTTGCACCTGGGCCCACTTTACCTCAACGAGCTCTTTCCAGTCTACCTGATTCAACGCGTCCCGTTCAATTGCCGTGAATTGGTCGCACAGTACATCAGACGTGAACCCCAGCACGAAAGGAACGTGTTCGTTCATCACCAGCTGCTGGGGCATTTTCAGGTTCGATGAATTTTCATGTAGTTGGTTGGCCTTTGGCGTGTGCTGGCCCTGAATAACAGGACTGGAAACACTTTGCTGATCCGGAGTCGCACTGATGCTGGGGATACCCAAAGCAATGATATTATTGTCTTTGGCCAGATCGTGGATATTGGTCCTGGACGCGAAAGCTTGGGAATATAATCTGGAGCCCCCCCGCGCAAACTTGTGGTAAACTTCACTGCTGGTTGTGAAGGATGCACTGTCCATCACGGCTGCATTAGTGCGGTAAGTACCTTCCAACTTCCTGGTGGCAATTTCGAGAGCATTCCCCTCAAAAGACTCGTCCGGAATTGCGGCGAGCTCAGCGGCTACTCGCGAATTGAATCCTCTGCAAGGAGCCATCTCGTACCCACTGGATAGTTCGCTCAATAGCGAGATGTCAGAGGTGGAGCTCCGGCCTCTTCGGCTAGCCTCCAGGCTTCTTAGATGGCCGCTTCCATCTGGCTGGCTGTACAAGCGCGCGGCGATTGATGGAGTAGGGGTGCTTGCACAGGAGTCTTCGTCATTTGCAGATGTAAAGCTCATGCGACTTAAAGTGCTCAGAGAGCTAAATGAGCCGTGGTAGGAGGCTTGATCGATGTCAAGCGCATCTAGAATACCCCCTGAATACAGTCCATTTGCCGTGGCTGACCGCCTTAGGTTGATAGGCACGTCATGCGAGGCAACAAAAGATGCGTGCGACATGTCTGTTTGAAGGGACGACATGTCACCGTAGCTGTCTGTGCTAGTGAAATCATCTTGTATGAAGTCGTCTTGGGTGAATTCACTGGACTCGTTGATCAGGTGAAACTGGTCCACGTCTAGGGTGTCGGCGGTGGGATCCCTCGATGATATGCCGGCCGAAGTGTCCACCACTGGCTCCCGCACAGAAAGCGAAAGGCTTTCCATCAGGCTGCTCTCAAGTATAGAGTTGTCCAGAGGCGCTATTCGGGTGTCATTTGGTGTGCAGGTAAAGTCTTGTCTGGTCGACTGCATACCAGCAGTCCGTGCCTCGGCAACTCGCTCTTCAAGCAGTGTTCCCAACTCCTCGAGCCCCCTCAGACACAGGACATCGAATTTACCATGCATTACTATGTCCTGTAGTGGCTCTTGCGGGCGTGATTTCGGTTTCTGCTTGTGCCCTAGTCGGAGATCGTCGAAACGAAGCTTCCGCAGGAGCCGCATTGGTGTGCGATGGTGTCGCGGTTCCTGGTGCTGTACAACTTTTATCACAGGCACACTGACATCTTGGTCCAGGAGAACACCGCCTTTGATCAGGCTGCGGGTGTTTTGCGGATCAGGTTCCATAATGGGAGCAACTGGGCCGTCGTAAAAGCTGAGCAGTGTGAGTCGGCGACGCCCAATTGCCTCTTGGGACGTGATATCTGCGTTGCCATAAACACCGCCTGCCGATAAAGGTGCTGTTATGTTTAACACAGCGTCCAGCCCCATGTCCCAGTACCCCGACAGCTCGCTGATCCAGCAGCGTTTCAGTTGTTGGAAGATCTTGGTACAGAGACCGGAGGTTTGGACCTCAGGCAGCGCGCAAAAGGCGTTAATTGCAGACGCCAGCCGTTGGCGGAGCGCAAAGTTGGCCAGGAAATCGTCTACAAAGAAGTTGAGTATCCAGTGGCGCAGCATCACAAAGGTTCGCACTGTGATGTCCCTGCCGACCTCAGACGTGTCGCTTCGGAACCTGATTGCCCAAGCCAGACGTGCACACAGTAGATCAAGGACGGTCTGCGCGTCTGTAAACAAGCGGAACGTCAGGAAGAAGTCCGACATGCCATCGTAGTCCATGACCTTGTCGCTAGTAAAATACGCTATAAGCTCCACCAGTGAGACTGGAGGCAGCTTGTCGCAGGCCACCAGCCGTGAAATATCCACATTGTCGTAGCATTCACTGGCGTAGGGAAAACGCTCCCCGGTATCCATCTGTGCCAGCCCGTATGAGGACTCTTACTTCAACGGAGCGCTGGGCTTGTACCGTAGCCTAGTGTATTGACGCAATCTTTGCCTGGAGCTATAGCTATGGCTGGGCGCCTGCGGTGTTGTGTAGTTCAGCACAATTAGAGGGTACGGATATGCAAGACACATGCAGTTAGCGGGCGCAGCACTGTGGCTCTTCCGAGGACAACAATGCTGCAGCAAGTAGCAGAGGCAGTTCGGCCATGGTAGGTAATAGTGCTGCAGAAAATTATGCTATGACTCCGCTGGACTCTCCAACAGCGTGTAGCGGTGTAGGCAGACTGGAATGCAGCAGCGTGGCCTAACCCTGACGTTGAACCTGACGCTGAACCTGTCCAAGTTTTAGGTGTAAAAGTATGTGGAGACGCTACTAAGTAAATCATGGATCCAGCGATTGTAATTGACCGCACTTTGGCACGGTTTTTTTGGTCAGCGTAGCGCCACCATGTGCACTTCGTCTCCGGACAAGGTCCAAAATCAAAACAAAACAAACACGCGCCTGACAAACCACGATGAACCAAAAGCCAGCGTCTGGTGCGGCTGATTCAGCATGTCGAGCCAGTCGGGCATTCGGGTGTCCAAGGAACTGGCATCCAAGTTCCCTGAATTCGCAGCGTCGCATGATCGGGCGCTCTTCATTGAGATCAGAAACGAGATTGCGGAAGTCGGCTCGCAAATCGCGGGCACCGACAATTTCGCGGGTGACCTGAAAAATGACATAGCGCCTGAGCTGAGCACTACGGAACCGTGCTACATTGTGATTCGCGACAGCGCAGGGGCGCTGGGATTCGTGGCATTCGTCCCTGACCACGCAAACGTGCGGCTGAAGATGATCTATGCGTCCAGCAATTCCTCGATCAACCGCGATTTGGGTGGCTCGTCCACGTTTGCGTACGCTATATTCTGGTCCCGCCTAGACGAGGTGTCTGAGCAGGGGTGGAAAGACCACATAACTCACGTGGAGGCGGACGCACCAATGACCCAGGAGGAGCAGTCGCTCAAGTCGGCCATCGACCTTGAGGCGACCCGAATGGGCAGCGCTAAAAGCCGCGGCGGGCTGGGCAGCCTCGGTGTCAATGCGAACGTTTCTGCTACAGCGCACAAAGCTTTGGAGGACCTGAAGGAGAGTGACGCCGGCCTGGTGGTGCTGGAAATATCGAAAGACGAAAAGATCGAAGTTGACAAACAAGAGTCAGGAGTGGACTCGAACACCCTCCCTCAGTACTTTAGCACCACGGAGCCCCGGTATGGTGTGCTGGCGCATCACGGCAAGCTGAATTTCATATACGTTGTGCCCAACGCAGCTGGAGTGCGGCAGCGTATGGTTTACGCCTCAACGAGGACATCGCTGCTCAACTACGTCAAGGAGATGGGCCCTGTGGACCAAATTGTAAGTACAGCAGTGCATTCTGCTGCAGCGCAGGCATTGCATCAGAACCGCGCTCAGAACACTCACATTACCCCAGACCAGCTGACTAACCGCAGATCGAAACCTCGGACCCCGAGGACGTCATCGTTGCCCCGGTCTCGGAGCAGCAATCGGCGCCGGCCGCCACGGCTCGTACCAAGTTTTCCCGCCCCAAGCGTCCTGGCCGGTAGGTGCGATAGGTCATTTGGCGGTGCCAGCCTGTTTTGTCAGTTAAGCCCGGTCGCACGCCCGATGATGCTCGCGACTAACTGCTCTGCATGTGACCAGGTGACTATATAAGCTCCGTACCCCGCATTATCGGAGCGAAGCGTCGCTGCGAGAATGAGTCAAAAAAAGAAGAGCGGAAATCCCATAGTCGACTTGCTCGCCGGTGGAATTGCCGGCAGCTGCGAGGCACTTATATGCCACCCCCTAGATACCATTAAAGTGCGCATGCAACTGCAGACCAAGGCAGCCCAGGCGGCAGCCCAGGTCTCGAAAGCTGCATCGACGGCCGCTTCGGCCGCTCCGGCCGGCTCAGAAAAACAGGTCGAGCTGGAACAAAAGGCCAAGGCTACCAAACCAGTGGCAAAGCGCGGTTTCGCAGCCACAGGCGTGTACATTTTCCGCAAGGACGGCATCAAGGGCCTCTACCGCGGGCTTGGAGCCGTCATTGCCGGCATTACCCCAAAGATGGCGGTGCGGTTTTGGGCGTTCGAAGAGTTCAAGCGCCTGCTGGCACCAGCCAATGGGCAAATCAGCACCGCCGGCATCTTCTTCTCGGGAATTGGTGCCGGTCTCGTCGAGGCCGTCCTCGTCGTCAACCCTACCGACGTGGTCAAAATCCGGCTCCAGGCGCAGTCACATTCGCTGATTGACGCGGCAGAAGGGCCCAAGTACAAAAACGCGGCGCATTGTCTCTACACGGTGATTCGCGAGGAGGGCGTTGGTGCCGTGTACCGAGGGGTTGTCTTGACAGCTGCGCGCCAGGCCACAAACCAAGGTACCAACTTCACGGCATACACTCTGTTGAGGCGCAAGCTGAGCGAACTGCAGCCCCAGTACGACGGCAACCTTCCAGGGTGGCAGACGTCACTGATTGGGCTCACGTCGGGAGCCCTGGGTCCGCTGTCGAATGCCCCACTCGACACCATCAAAACCCGCATGCAAAGGGAAAGGAGTAGAAAAGGCGAGAGCGGTTTGACGCAGTTCATGCGCATCGCCCGCGACCTCGTCAAGACGGAGGGCGTATCTGCCCTATACCGCGGCATTACACCGCGTATCATGCGGGTTGCCCCCGGCCAAGCTGTCACCTTCACTGTATACGAGTGGGCGCGCCGCCATCTAGAGACTCTGCCCCTGTTTGCTCCGAAAAAGCCGCTGGCTTGAAATTTCTATACCCGCCCATGGCTGTGCTAGGTGTGCTATCAGGGTGTTGTATTTCGGGGCCTAGATGATATGTAAACGAGTATATGAGACGTGTTCGATCTATGGAGGGCCGTCAGCCAAACGTGGCACGAATCGCAATACGAAATAGCATTCAACCAGCCACCATACAAGTCAATTATAGACAAAGAGCCCTGCTATCCTATTGGTACGATTCTGGCTGGTGCCTGCCATCAATATCCTTTGTTGGCTTAGTAAGACGACCAATTAACCTTTAAGGGCCGTCTTTCGATTCGGCAAAGGTCGTTGATAGGGCACCGCGACGCGTGAAGGGACTGGAACAGGTTCAGATTACGCCAGACCACGCCTATATCATATTTATTGCTAGCGCTCAACAGCATTGCCAGGTAATTGCCGCCGCTAATCGTAATACGTTGACCCGCTGCGCAATAGCGCAATCGCAGCAGTTGAGAGCGCTGGTAAATGCAAGATGCGCCCCACCTCGAACGGAAATGGCGATACGGAACTGAGCCCTCGGAGTAGGGAGTTACACACGGACGACACTCTGTCGAGCTTGTCCCAAAGCAAGCACGAGCGGGACAGGTCTGCGCCGCCCCACGGGTCCAAAAGCAACGGCGATGGGGTCCGACTTTCGCGGCCCTTGTTTGGTCGCCACATGAGCGCCAGCCGGGTCACAGGCAGTTCCTCCGACAACCCACAATCCAAGCGACCGTCTGTAGCCAGCATAACCACGACATCCGACGATGAAAGCGATGTGCGTGGGCGAGTCGCTCGCGCAGGTCCACGCAGCGACCATGCTGTGACTGTTGAAACGGAGACCGTGCCGTCTGTACCCGCTCTGGCGGTGTCCACATCGGGTCCCGGCAGTCTGAGGTTCAAAAAGAGCAACGATAATGTCACTCGCGGTGCCTACAAAGCGAGCCGTAAGGGGCTCCGGCTCGCAGCCGCATCTAAAGCTGATATGTTTGCTGCCAAGGTAGCATCCGCGGTCAACGAAGCCGACTCTAGCAACAGTGACGAGACGTTTGTGTATGACACCACGCCGAGCATTGAGCAGCTGCGGCGACAGCCCTATTTACGAACGTCATCAACACTCTCGCTGCCATTGTCCCCGCACGGCCCCCCTGGTAGGCCCACGTCTTTGGCTACTATCCACCCGGCTCCTGAGCGTGGTGGGTACAGCGGCTCGGGGCACAACACCCTCACACAGAGCGCAGGCGCCGGCGGTGCCAAAAATGGTGGTTCGCGACAGCCGTCAGCAACACAAACGCGCGATTTCCTGGTGGCAAAAGACCATAAAAAGAGCTCGCAGTGGTCGCCGCACGCCAACAATAACAAAAACTCGGATTCCGTGCGGGCCAAGCATGACTATCTTCAGAGATGGCGGACTCCTGGGTCTGCTGACGATTACGATGACGAGGACGAATACGTCGACATGTTGGCACCTCACTATAGTGCGGACGAAAGAACACCGCTGCGGGACCAGCGCTCGCATATACCCCGGTACACCCAGCGGAACCTGTATAACCCACATGATTACGGTGTGGCCGCTGGCCCGTCCAAGTACATTCGGCTTGTTCTGTGGGGCATCCTGTTGATAACGGGAGTGCTAGGCGTGAGTTTTGTGGCGGGACTGCTCATGGCATCGAGTCGGCCCCTGCAGGGGGTTCATATCGCGCGGCTCAACGACATTGTAGTGAGCGACAAGGAGCTCGTGTTCTCGGTGCTTGTGTGGGCCAAGAACCCTGGGTACAAAACTGTCCCTATTACCGACGTCGACCTGGACGTGTTTGCGACGTCGACCCATGTAAAGAAACCGTCCGTCGACTCCAAGCCCCGAACCATTCTGCTGGGCAACATACACGAGCTCGAATCCCCGCTAACGTTCTCGGGAGGACTTTTTCGAGAAAAGAACGAGTGGTCGGTGGCAGGGGTGCGACTGCTGGATCCTGGCGGCAACAGTACAGACGGGAGCACTGATCAGTGGCAGGAAATTATAGCGCACCCGTTCGAGCTGACTGTGAGGGGCGTTCTCCGCTACAGCCTGCTGTTTGACAGTGACGTGCGCTGCGCGGTGTCTGGGTCGGCGCTGGTCGATATGCCCGGTTTTATTTAACGAGCGCTGTTCGCTGGACCGAATACCGCGCTCAGGTCCTATAGGCTAGTGTGCTATGCTGAATATAGTTAATGTTTTCCAAAACTCCTAGACTGGGCATGGGCTGTCGTGGAGGTGCAGCAGTAAAGTGCTCACTGCGCCATTTTGTCAGGGTCCGCTTGTGTAGTCCCAACCGGCCGGTCACACTGCTCCCCATGCTCGCGCGTGAACTTTAGCGCGTCGAGCACGCGGACGGTCTCGTCCACGGAACGGCCCACGGGCAAGTTGTTGATGGTTATCTGGCGCACAACGCCCTCGGGGTCGATGAGAAAGGTTCCCCGGAGCGCAGTGCCATCCTCCTCAATGAGCACGCCGTAGTCCCGAGCGAGTGCGTGGTCGGTGTCGGCGAGCAGGGGCACTGTGATGTTGCCCAGACCGCCCTCACTCACAGGCTTCTGGTTCCAGGCCAGTAGATCGTACTGCGAGTCCGTGGACGCAAACAGCAGCTCTGCGTCGCGCTCGCGCAGTGCAGCTGCCCGGTCCGCATACGCAACCAGCTCAGTGGGGCACACAAACGTAAACGCCATGGGGAAAAACGACAGAATGACCCACCGGCCCGCATACTCGGCAAGCGACACAGCGCGAAACTCGCTGCCAACTACAGCGGTTTTGCTGAATGCGGGTGCTCGCTCTCTTACCGTCGCCATGGCAGGACGCCGACCCGAAACCGCCAACCTCGAAACCCGCGATCCCAGGGTACGGGTTTCATGTGACCGCGCCAACACCTTGTAGCAGCTGATCTCGGGCGCTCGGTGTCGGGGAGCGTTAGTCAGCATCCTTGTCCTATTGGCAGTACGAGGTTAGTAAACTTCTTGACCAAAATGTTCGCTCGCGGTCTCGGTGCCTCTCTGCGACCGGCGCGCCCGTCGTCGCTCCTCAAGACCGCACGTTTTTCCTCGACGCTTACACCAATCTCGAACCCGACGCTGCGTCGCCTAGACACGCGATGGGAGAACCTGAGCGAGCTGGAGCGCAACGACCTCATTGAGCAGCTCTCCGAGCGCCAGAAGGGTTCGTGGAAGGACCTGACGCCGCTCGAGAAGCGCGCTGCTTGGTACATTTCGTACGGTGAGTGGGGGCCGCGCCGTCCCGTGCACCCCAAGGGCTCCGAGTTCTACATCTTCAGCGGCGTGATCGTCGGCCTGGTGGCCACCGCAGCGCTGTTCCTCGGTATCCGATCCATGGCCCCACCCATGTCCTACACCATGTCGCGCGAGTGGCAGGAAAAGAGTAATGAGCTGCTCGACGAGGTCAACTCCGAGCCCTTCACCGGTCACAACCAGGTGCAGTCCCCGCCCACGGGCTTGACCGCGGAGAAGGTCGAGGAAATGCAGAACGACGAATAGGCAGACTTTATCAGACCGTATCAGACTGTGTGAGGCCGCGCGCCGCCCCTAGATTTTTGCTCATAGGCGAACCGTAAATCTATAGTTCAGCATTGGAGCTGACACTTTCAGCGCAAGGGCCATCACGGTTCCCTGTTGGCGCCATTTGCGTGTCAGACCTTGTAGCCATGCCGCAGTGCACCTTGACGTGATTCACCTAGCGGAGCACTTTATCCATGCATGCTTCTGCATGTCGTGCATGACTACACGCACGAGGCTGGCGACCCGACCAGAGGAAGTGACCTGACGCTAAGACACAATGCGTCGAGCAGTACACAGCCGCAGTCGATAGAGTTTAACTCAGCAGCGTCCGGCAACGCCACGGCGCATGCGGCCCTCCGATATGCATGCCCCCAATCTAGGTGCGCATGCTGAGCCCGGTCAAACGTTGCAACCAGGACCCAAGCAGCGGAGCCAACGCCAGCGGCAGTGGACGTCACGGCGCCAGTGGTGGCTACGGGACGCTCACGTTAGTCGTCACAGATCCGCGCCCGTCCGCAGATCGTAAGCAGACCTGATCAGGTGTGCCTAAAGTAGGTGTGTAGCTTCGAGCCCCGGGGGGTCTCCGCGAGATCAGCGAGCCAATTCAAAGACATCCGCGAGTGCACCCGGCCCAATTGTGCCGCTTCAGGGTGGGCTATCCGGGCAAAGTGTCAGCTGGTCGCGAGCACTTGGCCTCTGACACCAGGCGTTCCCAAAGTCGCGCCAATTGGCGCAATCCCGGGAGATAGCGACCCACCTGCCAAGGTTTTACCACGCGCAGCGTGGCGTGACAGCTGTGCAGGTCGCCGCCCGGCCTCCACCAGCGAGCGAGCCGCTTCTCCAAGCAGATCAGGGAATTTTTTGGCCTTATTTTAGTGGTGCCCGCCTCACGCCAGGCAGTCTACTCTGACATGCCGGCCGCTCGTGTTTTCCTTCGCCATAGTTTTGTCAGCTCCATTTGTGCTGTCCCCTGCGATTGCTGGACAAGGCGTTGCACCATGCAGCTCGAGTAGTGCGTATCAAAGTCTCCGCACAGCCCAGATCCAGTTTTAGCCCCGGCCATTATTTACTGGTGCTAGCAGGCAACGTCTTCCGCTACAGCCAAGCATCGCGCAACCCCTACCCGGCATTCTGCGACGACCGCACCCTGCAGGCGCTGGGTAATCAGTAATGCAGGTTCAGTTAGCACAGCTTTCATCCTCCACTACACCCACTAGGTTGCAAACACACCACCAACGTGCTGTGAGATTGCTGGCACTTGCTCAACCAGGCATTTGGAGGCATCTCGCGCTACTTGTGTGACTTTCCAGGAGAAAGCACAGGATATCGCGGACCACTTTAGCGGCTCGCATTCCTCGGTTGCCATACGCTTTTAGGACAGGTTTGCTACTGTTCTCCCGAGTTTTTTATCGCCGAAACCGCCCAGTGCACGCCGACGCCGAACACCGCCCACCCAAGGCATGGACTACAATGGAGGAGGCGCTGGGGGACAACATCCCGTCTCGGCCAGCGGGTTCGCCCCCGCCGACGGCTGGCATAGAGATATCACCAGCCAGCACCGTCGCCGCGTCATAAGCACTCTGCTGAGCACACTTGCTCCGCTCAATGGACCCTATAGCAAAGAGCACTTGTTGAGCTTGGCACGCGAGTACGAGGAGATGATCTACCAGAACTCGCCCACCATGCAGGAGTATCTCCGCAAGTTTCACCTCAAGCTCCAGGCGCTCCAGGAGAGTGTCCGCAGCCGACAGGGCGATGCTCAGGGCCCGCACCAGACGCAGGCCCAGGCCCAACAGACTCTTCACGGCCAGGTTCCGGGACGCCAGGTCTCTGGTCCACGCCAGACTGATACGAACGACCCCCATTCCACACAGAACTCTTACATGTACGACCAATCCCAAAACTATCAGAGCTACCCCATGGCATCGTCCAACAGTCCGCTCGACTTAAACATGGGTGCCGGTGCCCAAATGTCCCATGGCTACGATGCCGGTAACCAAGAACAGCATCCACAGAACCCTACTCAGATGGGTCAGGCTCCGCGCCATGTGCCCATGCAGGGCCACCCAATGCATCGCCAGGGAAATCCTACACAGCCCCGGCCGGGTGTTCTCCAGGCGTTGCTGGCGAAGACGGGGAACAGGCCCATACCACGTCCTCTTTTAAGCCTCATTCCGGACCTTCCGGCGGACGTTTCGACGTGGAACCAGATCGTGGAGCGTATTAAGGCAGGCGCCATTGCGCAAGAGACGCTACGCCCATTCCAGGAACGCTATCAGCGGCACCTGATCCAGTTGGCCCAGAAACAGGCGCTCGCGCGTCAGCAACAGGTTCCTCAGCACCAGGCGCCCCACGCACAGGGACCTGCTCCTGCTCGGCCGGTGAACTCGCAACAGGCAACCCATACTGCACAGACGCATACACAGGCACAGGCTCAGGCCCAGGCCCAGGCCCAGGCTCAGGCTCAGGCTCACGCCCAGCACCAGGCTCAAGCTGCTCAGGCCCAAGCTCAAGCTCAGGCCAGATATAGGGCCCAGATGCTGATGCAGCAGCAGGAACAGAAGCACCAGGCACAGGTACAGGCCAGCTCACAGAGCGGTCCCGACCGTTGGATTCACGAAGATCGCCAGGCCGACCCCGCGCACATGATGGGCCAGATACCGGGCCAAGCTCCAATGCACCAAATGACACCCTCACTACCTGGTGCAGCTCCTGGTGCGAATTCGCAGTACTTTTCAGGTGCAGGCTCGCATACGGGTTCACCAAATCCACAGGGCGGCGTCGGTTTCCAGGACAGAAACAAACTGGAGCTGCATCAACTCATTGATGAAGTCAAAAAAGAGAATTTGCAACTTGAGGACTACACGAGCAGTCTCAATGAAAATGACAAGGTGTACATTCGGAACCAGTTTTTAAACCCCAGTGTCGGCAAGCTGATGAGCAGGGCTGAGCAGCTGGTACCTCTGTTCTATGTTCTCTCTAATAAGAATACCGAGGCCACCAAGCGACTGCTGAAGGACCGTATCATGTACAAGAACATTATGGATGGACTTAGCAAGGGTGTTTTCCTGACCACCCCAGTTGCTTTTGATAACCTCAAACGGGAGATTTCTTATTTCTTCCAGTTTGTTAGGAATGCAGCGGCCAAACAAGGGAAGCAGGCCGGTCACCAAGCCCAGCAGGCGTACATGGCGCTGTCCTCACAGGGGCCTGTACAGACTGTCGCTGGTCAAGGTGTTGTGGGCCAGCAGCAACAGTACCCCCCTCCACCTCTGGCTCAAAACTCTTTACCGGTCCAGCAAGGTCGTGGACACGTGCCCGTGCGGCAGTCTTCGCCGCCTCTTTACCCGATTGCACAGCCAGTTAGGCAAGGGTCAAAGCAGCCGACCGCGCATGATCTGCATTATCCCCCTTCCAATGCGTCCGCCGTGGTGCCTAGCGCCGATGCTAGTGGAGGGTCCGGCCCTATGGGAAACCCAGGCTTTAGCTCCATGCTCGATATGCGTGGCGCCAAATCGCCGGAGGTCGCAGCCTTGTCTGATCAATTGACCGAGCAGAGCTCGTCAAAGGGCAGGAAGCGCTCGAGCGAGGGACCTCCTGCCGGTCGAAACACCCGCTTCAAGCCTGACCCCGTGAGTGCCGACGTCATGACCCCGTCATCTGGATCCGGGGCGCCATCAGCCCCGCCACCCAACCTGACGCCCTTGCTAGACAAGACGCGCATTGACAATGCAACCAAGTTGAAGCAGCTGTCTAAGGGGGACGGCCTCAAGTACTTTGTGTCCAGTTTAGGTGCCGTGCTTAACGTACCTGTGGACGACATCAACACCGCAATCGATGATATCAAAGAACGCAAGAGTCTGTCTGGCCTGGATGAGGGTGGCCCGCCCGGATGGAAGGCGGTCATTCCGGCAGCAGATGTGCGCGCCGCGTTCAAGGATATTGATTTGGCGCGCCAGTCGCAGCTTGCCTTCCTTACTCCGCCCGAGGAGCCAGACTACGGCAGCGACAGCACAGATGCCCCCAAATCCAAACCTGACATGACAAAGTCTGACGACGACCTATCTTCATCCATCAACTGGGACTATGAGGAGCTTGCCAAGTACGCTCCCCATACTGGTGACGAGCTCTGGAATCTCGAATGAATATTTATATCCCGCTTCAACTTTTAGTGAACAACTTCTATGTATCAGAAACAATAAATTAGATCGAGCCTATCCGGTTGCCCTTTCTAGGTTGACAATCGCATCGTACACTAGCTGCCAGAACGCCGTCGGGTCCGCGTTCTCTGCAATGAACACCCCTTTGCCGATGGCGCAGGGTTCCGGGTTCAGCCTCCCAACTGACCCGCCCTTCATATCCACAGAGATCTTGTAAAATCGCCCGTCCAGATCGAGGTTCGGGACGTCATGCTGGTGCAGCAGTCCGTCGGCGACATACAGCGGCAGCAGCACTGCCATGGCTAGCGGGTCGTGCACCGGCGGGCCCTCCAGGAAACCAAACTCTTTTTTGTACGTGTCTGCAAAGTATGTGAGCAGCTCGTACAGCATCTGCCGAAACACGGTGTATTTGTCCAAATTTGGTCCCCTTTTTACGAGCTGCAGGACGTCTTCTGTGGCAATCATCCGATGGGTCAAATTTATGGGCACAAGCACAATCTTGCCGTCGAGCCCAGGGCAGTTGAACACGATGTCGGCTGCCTTAGGGTCGCTCCAAATGTTGAACTCTGCATGTTTTGTCCAGTTTCCCACCCCCACTCCCCCTCCCATCACGCTCAGGTACCGTATGTGGCCCACAATGTCGGGGTAATTGATGGCCAGCAATGCGATGTTTGTTAGCGGCCCGGTGGCAACGATCGACAACTCGTCAGGATAGTTCTCTATGGCCTCAGCTATCGCCGCGACTGCCGTGTGATCAGGCTGCTTGGCCCCCAGGGGCTGCGGCAGTAGACTGGTTCCGTCTAGGCCGCTCTGGCCGTGTATTGAGCTCGCCACATGGAGGACACCTGTGAGGGGTTTTTCTGCACCAGGGAACACTGGCACCTGAGAGTGGTGGAGTGCAGTAAGCAGCGTCATGGCGTTGTTGGTGGTGTTGTCAAGCGACGCGTTGCCGAAGACCGTCGACACCCCCTGGGGCACGTAGCACGGGTGTGCACATGCCAGCAGCAGTGCAATTGCGTCGTCATGGCCCGGATCGCAGTCCAGCCAGACTCTCAGCATCCGGTGACTAAGGGCGGCTCACGGCTTGATGCAACACAACGCACTCTGAAACATTGGGAAAGCTTACGTCAAGAGGTCTCGCGACATTAAGCTTCCGCTGATTACGCGCTTTTGCATGCAGCCATTGAATGCCCCGCGCGCCAAAAAAAGTTTATAGCTTGCGCCAGTCTGCGCGACTGCGAAGACCCAGAGCCGACTCGGCTGACCTGCCAGTGTTAGTAAAGCCCGCGGTAGCGATAGTGAAAGAAGAGCCGGTAGCGATAGTAAAAGAAGAGCCGGGAACTCCAGCCCTGAAGGAGCCCGAGACCGCCAGCGTCCTGGACCAAAAGTTAGACACAGGAATCAAGGGGGACCCTGATGCCGTTGAGCGAACCAAACGAGACACTGTGACCGGGGGACCACCACACTGGCGAGATATTTACGAATTGGTTCGCGAAATGCGCCAGCGCGTGCCTGCACCTGTGGACACAATGGGCTGCGAGAAAATCCCTGACCATGCGGGCCCTCTCAGCGCCAAAGACCGACGGTTCCACCTGCTGATCACGCTTATGCTGTCCTCGCAAACCAAGGACGAGGTCAATGCCGCCGCCATGGCGTCGCTGCGGGCCCATCTTGCAGATAAAGGTGGCCTGTGCCTGCAGGCGGTCCGAGAGATGCCCGAAGAAGACCTCGATCGCCTCATTTATTCGGTTGGGTTCCACACCAAGAAAGCCAGCTACATCAAAAGCACGTGTGAGATCCTCGCCAGCCAGTATGACGGCGACATACCCGTCGCTGTCGCCGACATGACGAGCTTACCGGGCGTCGGACCGAAAATGGCATTTCTTCTAAGGTCCGCAGCCTGGGATATCGACGACGGCATTGGTGTAGACGTGCACGTACACCGGCTGGCAAACATGTGGGGGTGGGTGCCGAAAGGCAAGTGCACCACGCCGGAAAAAACGCGCATCGCTCTGGAATCCTGGCTGCCCCGCGAGTGCTGGCGGGAGATCAACGGACTGCTTGTCGGGTTCGGTCAGACGATATGCCCTTCGAGAGCTCCCAAGTGTGGTGAGTGCACCATCGCAAGCACGGGTTTATGCAAGGCTGCAAAGAGATCTAAGTAGACGAGTTGTGTTGACGCATATGTAGTTCTTACATTTTGTTAGCCGCCAACTATCATCAATCCCTATGTTCTTGCGTTTCGATAGCCGCCAGCATCACCAAACCCCTATGGTTCGTAATCACCCTCCCCAATAAGGACCCACTAATTTACTAAGGTTGCACGTAGGCCAGTCCTTTCTTGGACTAGCAAAGTTGAAAAATCATAAAAATAAAAGCAGGAGTAAAACTGAGACTGTCGGTGTTAGTTGACGAGCCTCAAATTAGATTGCAGATCCCAAATGTAGAGCGCGAGCTAATCGATAAGACGGAGGAGCACGTGAGTTTATACAAGAGGTGCAGGACTGAAAAAAGGCGACCCGATCAGGGTGCACTTAAAGAGTGCACAGGCGTGGGCACGACCTCCAAAAATGGGCTCCAAGAAAACGGACGCTATTAGCATACGCAAAAACGATGAGGAGTCGCATTCCAGCGTGTATGGTAAAAGCGCCGCGGTCGAGACGATCCATGGCCTAGAAAATCTGCACCGTGGCCTCTCTGTGCGACAAATATCGATGATCGCCATTGCTGGTGTGATTGGCACGGGTCTGTTCCTCGGAAGCGGCAAGAGTTTGGCCACGGCAGGCCCCGCGTCCACGCTGATCTGCTACGCAATCATCGGTGTGATCGTGTACCTGACGATGCTGTGCCTCGGTGAAATGACCGCATACATGCCGGTGGCCGGCTCTTTTGGTGTGTATAGTGCACGGTTTATTGATCCCGCCGCTGGATTTGCCATTCTGTGGAACTACTGGTTCAACGACGCTGTGTCTACGGCGTCTGATCTGACGGCGCTCCAGTTGGTGTTCGACTATTGGGACATCCATATCGCCACCTGGATCATCGCCCTTATTTTCTGGCTTTTTCTCCTAGCCATCAACATCATCACTGTAAAGGCGTACGGTGAGGTGGAGTACTGGCTGGCGCTGTTGAAGATCATCGCCATTGTCATTTTCATCATTCTTGGTGTTGTGGTAAACTGCGGCGGAAATACGGACCACAAGTATCTCGGCTTCCACTATTGGTACATCGGCGACGCACCTTTCGTGGACGGCTTCAAGGGGTTTGCGTCGGTGTTTGTCACGGCTGCGTTTGCCTACGGCGGCACGGAGTCGATCGGTGTCACGGCTGGTGAAATGAAAAACCCCGCACGGTCCATGCCACGTGTGGTCAGGACCGTGTTTTACCGCATCATTTTCTTCTACTTGTTGACCATTTTGCTGATTGGCATCAACGTGCCATACAACTACCCCGGTCTCAGCAACAAAGACAGTTCGGTCTCACCGTTCACGCTAGTATACCAAATGGCTGGTGCCAAAGCGGCCGGTTCGTTTATAAATGCGGTCATTATCACCTCCGTGATATCCGCTGGTAACCACGCCCTTTTCGCCGGCACCCGTCTGCTGTACAGTCTCAGCACTATGGGGTTTGCACCCCGGTGGTTCATGATGCTGACGCCAAACAAGATTCCGTGGCTTGCGCTGTTAAGTACCTGGGCGATATCGGGGTTGTGCTTTGGCGCCTCGTTCATTGGTGCGGGGGAGCTGTGGTCATGGCTGCAGAACCTCGTCGGCGTATCAAACCAATTGTGCTGGCTCATGATTGGTATTGCGTCCATCCGTTTCCGCAAAGGGATGGCTGCCCAGGGAAAAACCGAGTTGCTTCGGTTTAAAAACTGGACCTACCCCGTGGGCCCATGGGTGGTGGTCGTGGGGTCCCTATTTATCGTGTTTGTGCAGGGCTGGTCGGCGTTTGCTCCGTGGGACGTGTCGTCGTTCTTCAGCTACTATATCGAGCTGATAATCATGCCCGTGATGATTGTTGGCTGGAAATTGGTGAAGAGGACCAAGTTTCAGCGTGCTAGCAAAATGGATCTGGACAATGATGTCTACGTCGATACCCCTGAGGACGTGATCGAGAACGAGCGCCACGATACCCTGAAAGGCTGGAAGCGGGTGGCCTATAACATCAAATCGTACTTTGTATGAGCTGCATCGCCCCACTGGCTAGTGCCAAGGATTAACGAGTAGGCTACCTGCCAAGCTATATATTTAACATATTTAAATAGTGACTAATTTCACGGTATATGGAACCGCGATTCCCAGAACCAATCAGCCCTTACCGATAACCTTGTTGAATGAAACACTCGTCGCGATGGGGATGTGGTCACTTGGGTGGTGGGCGTTGGGGAAACCCACATAACGCTTCGCGTACTCCTCGTCCACTGGCCCCAGAAGCGTGGTAACGTTGAGGTTTTGCGTGGTGTACCAGATATAGTCGATTGCCTCAACAAAGTTTGGCGTGTGGTTTGTGAACGGAAGCTCCATACCGTCCGCATACGCCGACTTGAACGACAGCCCGTGGCTCATACCGGAATCTGTAAAATCGCCATACGAATACTCGCCAAAATCAGCGTGGTCAGGCTCCACAGTGCTCTGGCTAAACAGCTGGTAAACCCCAGAGTCCTGAGTAGAGTTAAAGTCTCCACAGACCATGACCGGCAGCTGCTTCAATTCTGTGAGCCCGGGGTACTGCTTGCCCTCCGGGGTGGTGTTCGATGCGTACCTCTTAGCAATGGTTTCGACCTCCTCAAGCAGAATTGCGCTTTGGACCAGCTTGACGTCCTTGAACGCCGGATCCCAGTGGAGATGGGTGTTGGCGATCAAAAATGGTTGGCCGGTCTCTATGTGCTCAAACCCCGCTATCAACGCCACATTGTCTTTCGTCATCACTCGGTTGAAAATGTCCACAGACTTTTTGAGATCATCCTTTAAAAGTGCTTTGGAATTGTATTCGACACAGTACTTGTCAATCAGCCGCATCTTGTCTGCCTTGTAGAATATCACACAGCCATCAACAACCTTGGCCTCCTGTTGACTGGCCATGGTCCGGGCCCGTGTTTTAGGATAGAATAGCGACTTGTAGCCCCGTGCAATGAGGCTCGGGATCCACACGTCATCGCAGCTGACAAGATTCACCTCTTGCAAGCACACTATGTCAGTTTCGTGAGCCAGCACTTCTTCAACCAGTAGCTTCGACCGGTACTCCCACGAAAGAGCCCACGACGGCGTGTAACCATACAACTGTGGCGTAGCGTACCTGTCGCACAGGGTGTTGTAGCTAAGCAGCGAGAAGCCATGCTGTGTCTCGGCGTTGGTGCCGCCGACATCAAGCTCCAGCCACTTGCGGCTCTCGGGGGGGGCGCCTGCTGGCGCGTGGTCCCGCAGGTCAACCACGAGGCCCCGGGTCCCGCCGCTGGCGAAAATCGAGCGGATCTTGTCCTCTAGCGGATTGCCCTCCAGACCCAGCAGCTCGAGCTGAAATAGGTTACCCAGCTCAAACGGCAGGCTCTTGATATGGTTGTCAAACAAGAACAGGTACTTGAGGCTGACCATGAGGCCGATTTCTCGCCGCAGCTCGGTGATCGCGTTGTGACTGAGATCCAGAACCCTGAGCTGGGGAAGACACGTCACAGCAAGCGGCACCGACGTGAGCTGATTGTCGTTGAGGTACAGTTTCTGCAAAAACAGGTAGTCAAACAGCCGCGGAGCGACTGTGATCAGCCGCTGGCCGCTCAGATCGACTGCGGTCCAGAACTGCTTGTTAATATCCTCGTTTATGTGGCGTTGCCGCTCCTCCTCAACCTGGTCCTTTTTTTCCTGGGGGTTAGCTGCCCGCACCTGGGTGCGGCCTGGCGTGGTCGAGCCGTTCTGAGCGTTTGCCTGTACTTTACTCTCCTTGACCATCTCGACCGCCAGCTCGACCACCGTCAGCGGGCTCGAGCGTAGTCCCGGCTGCATCATCTTCGAGGAGCGCGCTGCTGCGCGCGCGTAGCTGTGGGGTCCAGTGAGCTCGCGGGACACCGCAGCAAGTTGCCGCTGCAGTTGCCAGAACGTGCTCTTCTCCCACTGTACCGCACCGTCCTCGGGGCCCGTCACGCCCCCGGCATCATCTGGCCCAGTGAATGTGTTTCCTGGCACGCCGTTCATCGCATTTGCTTGCAATCTACGCTGCCAATCTGATCACCAGCTTGCTTACGTTGAATGTTACGCGAAACCGCGAATTTCTGCAGTCAGGTGGGTTGGCAACTTGCGGCTGTAATTTTGCACCATTGGGCTGCCGTTACCTCGGGATTGTATAGTTCGGGATCTTCTGCAAAAAGCAGACGCTATGTGCATATTTCTCAAGCTATCAAAAGCAAGTGTGGGCGTTTTACCAGGCTCCTGACTCTAAAAGTATTGAGACAGACCCTTCATCCAACCCAAGTGCAATCATTGAGGACGTTCTTCAAACTCTTGTGTAGTTGTTACTATTATTATAACGTGACGTTGTATGAAATGAATTGTCCATGTCTACAGCTACCTTTACAATCGCAGGAATCGTTTCAGCGAGCCATTGGGGGTTAAATTCCCTGGTTAGTGCGAACGTGCGAACACCAAATCAGAAGCACCGTCCCTTTTTAACTGTGATTTCGTATAACATTCCTTTAAATCATGCTATTGTTCGTCATCAATACTCGTATGCTCCCAAATGTCCCAATGGTAGATAGATACATACGCCTGTGATCTCAATACTTGTGAGATAGGCCAGCTTGTCTCAGCGTGGGCGGTGGCCACATGGCACTGCCACTCTCCGGAAACTGGTCCGCTATGCAGTTGGCCGATCGGCATGCTGGGTCTGGGTTGGAGCCGGCGAGGGCCGGGCCTCAGCCTGCAGCACTCAACCTTGTAGCACTCAGCCTGTGCTACAATGGCAACAGCGACAGCGGTAGCTTTGGTACTACACTTTTGCCCCTCGCGTGCCTTGACGCAGTCGACGCAGTGATCTGACCCACCGGCCGGCAGCGCGCAGTGTGTCATCCGCATAGTAGGATTAGAGCGTCTTAAGGGGCTCTATGGGATCAAGCAGCGACCGCTCGAGCCGTAAAGAGGTCTGGGGAGGGAGCTGCGATGATAGAGACTTAGACACCCTGTCGTTTATTGCTCGGGTTCGTCCGCGGGCGTCGCCGGCTCCCGAGCGCGCTGAGGAGCGCCCGATCCAGGGAGCGGGGTTGTACCCAAGCGACCCGTCCGATGCTGCTGCCACAAGAGTTGCCAGCGACCAGCCGGGGGAGCAGGGCATAAGCTTGAACTTGAGCGACGAGAGCGAGATCGACTCCATCGTGCATTCGCTGTTTTCTTTTTCATACTCGTACGACACCTCTGATACTGTGTCCTCGCGGCTGCTGTCGGTGCTGCGGTCGCTGGAGAAGTTGCACGGCCGCAAAAACTTTTACGCCACACCGCTGGGCTCCTCCAGCGCCTTGTCGCTCTCGCTGCTGGCCACCGAGGACGCCCACGCCCTGAGCCGCGCTCGCAAAGGCCTCGAGGAGAGCAACAAAGTCGACTCCTACATTGCAGTTCTGGAGGCGGCCATGAAGCTTCCTGTGATCAAGAGTTCTGCTCCGTCATCTCAAACGCGGCGGTTCACAGTCCCCATTGTCGCGTTCAGAAAAGAGTCGGCTTCGTGGTCCCGATCCATCTCCCGATTCCAGAAATCGCCACCACTGGCTCCCTCCGAGGGGTCTGCGATCTCGCCCACGGAGGAGTCCGAGTCGGTAGCGATGCCCCTAGATGAGCGAAAGGTCAAGTTAGTAGAGGTGCTCTCCATGCCGTATGTCGACGTGTCGCGCAAGATTGAGACCGGCCATGCGCGCCCGGTGAAGAAGCCGTCATTGCTGCGCCGCGCATCGAGTTTTATGTCGATCCCACTATTTGATGGATCTAACTCACAGGTGCAGCCCCAAATGCAAGCGACCTGCGACCCCACGCCCATGTTTCACATCCCTGCCAAGCACTCTAGTCGCAACGCAGTGTTTACGACCTCAATAGATGCCCCTTTCGCTGTGCGAAGTCTCAACGACATGGCGTGTCTGATGTTCGGCACGTCACAGAGCGACGCCCACAACCGGCCCATCTTGGAATTTGTGAGCAAGCACCTTCGCAACCATCTAGTCACGTCCTTGGAAAATGGAATGAACAGTGCTCTGACAACCGTCCTGAGCGGAGCACTGCTGGATATTGTCAAGGAGGGCGACGTAGCTGGTGTCGCCTCATTCTGGGTTGAAAGAAGTGCCAACATATTGATCTGGGTGGTCGAAGAGATCTCTCTCCACTTGGAAGAGTTTACAGTTGGCGACGATAGAAATACCCTTATTGCAATGGGTACGGTTGGCAAGCACAAGATTGGCATCACACGAATCTCAGATATCAAGAAGAACCTTTTGAACCTCGAACCAGACACCTTGCATTATGCCACAGTCATAGTCAACGGCAGGACCACACCGTTACTTGTGTCACATCATACGGACGAAGATAGCGAAGTCACCGTTAGGGTGAGGGAGCCGTGTACAGTCTCCGCCGCTGTTGTACTGGACCCATCATTTCGTATCGTGAGCTACAACGAAACGGTGATCCATAACCTACTGGGAATACGCATGGGAACCGACTTACGCGGACAGTCTATAGATGCCATGATCCCAAAGTTCAACAAGTATCGCGCCGAAATCGAAAAGCTGTGCAACGTGGCGTGGTCACCTGGTGTGGTTATTCCTGAACACATGTTCAGGCAGGTGGCTTGTCTATCACCGCAAGACTATTTTGAGGTGTATCCTAAAAATGGAATGACGGCTATGACGGCTATTGGCAATTTTGTGTTTGTGGATGTGCAGCTACGCATTCTCTCCGAGAACGTCTACGTGCTCTGGGTCAGTTACTCGAACCCTCCTGAGATCGGCGAGGGATCCTGCATAGTACCATCGCAACTAGATCTCCTCAGCACACCGATACGACAAGGTCTTTCGGGTTCCAGTTCCCCTAGTATCATCGATCTGCTACAAGAGGAGCCACCCGTTCAGCCAAACATTGACCGGGTTGGCACGCCTAGGAAAGACCTGCTCGTTCCTGCAGAGGAACCTAGCAAGAAAGTAGATTTGCCGGCCGAATCTACGGAAACTCCCTCGCCCTCACCTGAGCCGACTGTAGTTGGTGCACGGCGTCGGGACTTGACTTTGGATGACTTTGAAATAATGCGCCCGTTGGGTGAGGGAGCTTACGGCAGTGTCTCCCTCGCACGTAGGAAAGACCAGGATCCCCAGGTTATCGTGTTGAAAAGCATAGTCAAGGACAGAATCCTCGTTGACACCTGGACTCGCGACAGGCGCCTAGGAACAATTCCGAATGAGATCGGAATAATGAATCAGCTGTTACAGAAGCCCCACCCCAACATCATTCGCCTCATTGATTTTTTTGAGGATAGCAAATGCTATCATGTTGAAATTGCCTGCCATGGTAACCCAGGCATTGATCTCTTTGACTACATTGAGAGCCACAGGGACATGTCGGAGAACCAGGCTCGAGAGGTGTTCCGTCAAGTTGTATCTGCGGTAGCGCATTTGCATTCAATGGGAATAGTCCATCGTGACATCAAAGATGAGAATATTATTGTGGATGATAACGGCAGTGTGAAGTTAATCGATTTTGGCTCGGCCGCGCATGTCAACCAGGGACCTTTTGATGTTTTTGTTGGCACAGTCGACTACGCTGCTCCAGAAGTTTTGGGGGGACTACCGTTTGAAGGACCCCAGCAGGATATCTGGGCCCTGGGGATCTTGCTTTACACGGTACTTTTCAAGGAGAATCCATTTTACAATGTTGAGGAGATCATGGAGGCCAGTGTACGCATCCCTTATGACATTAGTGTCGAAAGCACTAGACTTATCCACGACACCTTGATCAAAGACTTTCACGAACGTCCGACCGCAGAATGGATTCTTCAACATCCGTGGTTTACTGGTGACTCTGATTCCTGACTATAAAACATTGTCGCTGTTGGCACGAGGTCGGTCGGGTCTTGCTCGCTACTTAATATATATACCAAGAAAATAAATTATATGTATATGTTCTCACGTTCTGAACAAAATGCCTCCAAATTGGAAGGATTGTCGGTCCGGCGCCACCATAAGTAGTACAAGCAACCAGCCAAAGACACGAGCAGCGAACCTAATGATGAAGCATAGTAGGGCAGAGCCTTGGGTGGGTTGTCGGGGGGAACCCAAGGCAAAATAAGAATTGCCAAATTTGCCACGCAGAATATAACAATTGCGGCCGTAGGAGAGGTCCAAAGATTGGAATGCCTATACGAACTCCTCTCTTCACCAGATTCAAAGTGAAGGTAAAGGAGGCCGACGCTGATTGCCGCCGCAAATAGTGCAACAGGGTACGTCGACAAATCAACGACAAATTCGTACACGCTACCCGCAGGCAGCAAAAGAAGCATGGATACAGATATAATAGCATGTAGGGCCAGACCTGTTGTAGGACTGCCCGTGGCGGATGTATGAGCCAGCAGCGCAGGAAACGGCAAAAGGTACATTTTCCCGAATTCGCGCACCATGGATGCACAAGAGTAGCTCACCACCAAGATATTCCCAAAATTCGAAAGGCAAATAAAGAAGGGCAGCAATCTACTAGCTACGCTCTTTTCGAACAGCTTGATGAAAAAGATGCCCGCGATCACAACACCCGAGTCTGCCACCTCTTCCTTGGGAATCACAATGAAATAGGCGAGATTGCACAAGAAATACAGTGTGATGGTGGCAAACATTGCGTACGGGCCAGCCCTAATCATTGTCCTATAGGGTCTTTTGACTTCACCCATCACCATATTCGCCGTTTCCCAGCCGCGGAACGAGTAAGAAATCCGAAGCAACGCTACAGAGAACCCATAAATACCGCCGCCGAAGCCATCATTGGCAAACATATCGCGGAAGTTGTCAAATTTCCGGCCATCTGGGACCTCCTTTACCCCTGCAATAACCAAACATCCAAACAGGACAATGAAACAGAGTACAAATAACTTTGCAAATCCAAACACATTATACGCTCCCTTGCCAATACTGGGCCAGAAGTTATGCAGAGCGCAGATCGCCACGACGGTCGCAGAGGCGATGTAGCGGGACATGTCGTCACTTGGCTCCTTTCCGAAAACCAGCTGTATATACAACCCTAAGGCATAGGCATTGCTGCTAGAGTATGAGAGAAAGAACCAGGTGAAGGCAAAAACAACAGGGATAAGATGTTTGGGATAACGATACACCCAGCCAAGGTAGTTTAGTTCGCCACCCGAGTGGGGTAACTTCAAACCATACTCCAGGTATACGCTGAAGCCACATATCATGATAAAGCCACCAGCGAGCCATAACACAAGGCTCCACCCAATGGATCCGGTGGATGCATAGACAAGAGCAGGCACGCTGAAAATACCAGTCCCGATCATTTTGTTCAACAATAGAAACGTGGCTGATAGCGCCCCTATGTGTCTCTTCGCGTCATTCTGCAGCAATGGACTGCTCTCTGCAGCTTCTGGTGCCATTGCACTTGGCAATGTCAGTTATGATGATGTTACATAACAGACGAACGCAGGCAATGACCTCACTTTTTCATGTTTCTCTGCTGCTCTGGGTTGTCAATTATTTTTTCGGTGGTTTTTAAACCTTTTTGTCGGCGAATTGTATGCACATAACTTAGGGCCACATTCTCCTTATCAGACGTCTCGCCAAAATGCTCTAGCTGCTCTTCCGTCGTAGGAACCCAGTACGGATCGAGATCAAATAGCGTATAACCGTTGAAAACCAGCTGTGGGTTCGCGGCTCCAGATGTTCTCTTCCGGATTTCCTCTGAGAAGCCGAACGAGTCTACGACGGGGAGCGAGGCAGTCACGTTGAAAAAAGGCGTGCCTTCTTTAATATCCTCTGTCAAAATCTTGCCATGCCTTCTCGTGACAACACCGTACACCTTACCCAGGACATCTGTCGACGCTTGAATTTCGCACAAATATGTTGCAAGCATCAAACGAGGAGACCATTGCTTCATAGCGTCATACATGAGTTCTCTGGCTGCAGATATAATTCTCCTGCTGGCCAAGGTGCTCACACCATCGCCATCAACTTTTTCGAGCCGTTGAACAAAACACACCATACCATAGACTGGTTCAGCTACAAGTGGCCCTTTGCTCATAGCGTTGTTAAAGCCTGAAATGATAGAATCATCGAACGGACCACGGTGTGAGGCTGTGAATACTCGTCTTCCTATCGCTCCGTCGCTAGTGTTGTCAACCAGCAGATTCGCAAAGCTGTTACGTGGGCCAAAGCAAACGATTTTCGACACAATATCCCTCCATTGGGGGGACTTTGCTTCCGCTAACAGAGTTTCCATTTGCTCTTTCAAGATGGCAGCGTTTTCCTGGGTCGCCGCCTCTTCATTCACGGGCTGCGCCAAGAACTGCGCCACAGATTTTGGCAGCTGCGTGATTAAAACCTCGAGCTTCGTGCCGGCGACAGTTACGGAAGCACTGCCTCTTTCCTGTGAAGGGTTCTCTGCGGGCGGTTCCCAGCCAGAACTCTTTACCCAGGTCTCTTGATAAGAGATGATGGGCTCCGAGGTGTGTATATCGACTTTGGCAAACTTTTCCCGAAGATCTTTGACACAGCGTTCGAGATGGAGTTCGCCCGCTGTTCCCAAGATGTGCTCTCCACTATCGGACATAGTGATTTCGACACTCGGGTCCGAAGTATTTAAGAGCATTAAGCCCCTTTCCAACTCAGGAATTTTAGTCGGATTGACGGGCTCCACAGCAACTCTGAGAATTGGTGGGGCAACAGAGTTCGTCGCCGCCAGATTGGGCCCGTTTAACATGGGTGAGACCAGGGTCCCACTTTTCACAATTTTGCCATCTAGTCCCCGCACACCAACTATAGTTCCTGGGTATGCAACCTTAAGGGGAATCATATCACGACCCATAATCATAAACAACCCGGTGATTGTCACAGAGGTTCTAGCGGTGCCTGTAAACATGTCCGAAGAGGGCGTGACGTCACCCGCACTAGCATCCGAAGCTGGATCATATTTTGGGCCCAGTAAATCGAGTTCCATCCCCACACTTATAGTTCCAGAGTATACTCGACAAACCCCTACAATAACATCGGCATCAATATCTGCCTCATCTTCAGTGGACTCCATAAAGTCCTCCAGGGACTCGCCATGGACAGGAGGCTCCTGGCGTGTGGACACTAGTCTTTGAGAATCCTTTCGAATGCGCTCACTTTTCAGTCTCAGCTCGCTTATCCTGTCCGTAACAATGTCCAGTGGCATATCGCTTTCAGGCACCTGCATCACCTTTGAGATAAATGCAACGACGGGTCCGTTCGTGTCACAAGCAGTCATGCTGGTGACAGCCGACTCGTTCACCAGACCAAAATCTGGGGTCCTTTCGAGCATGGGAAGAGTCCGAACCTTCTGGGCCTGGGCCGGTGATGGCAGGCAGTTCACCACAGTCATAAGCACTGCTCTTGATACTGGTATCCATTGGTGAAAAAGGCCTGTGAGTTGGGTCTTGATATCCTTGGACTTTAACTCTCGCTCAGATAACTTGATGTTCAGTGAGGAAGCAATTTTTTCGATCTTTTCGGTGTCCCTGTTTGAGACTGCGTTGTAAACAACCCAAATGTTGTCCAAAATGAACTGGACAAACATTGTACGCAGCCCCTTTTGCTTGCCAACGCTCCCTTTGAAAATGCGTTTGGTCTTTGTGTCAAAGTAGTAGTCCCCCCACAGCACCTTGGCCAGCTTTTCTCTATTTGCTCCCAGCTTTTTCTCATATATAGCTGCGAACTGTCCAACCGTGAAACCCCAGCCATCAATTGCGGAGCAAAAAATCACATTGCCCTTTGTCGGCTCGAAATAAATATCGTCATCAGTTAGCTCTACGTCCGTATTAGAGGCGTCATCGGCTGTGTACGCCTGCTCCATTCTTGTTCCCGAGAAAAAAGTGCCCAGAACCACATTCACCTGCTCAATGAGTTTTGACAAGTGCACATATGCTTCTTGCGGCGTCATCTGGAGCTCCGTAACGAGACGGTCGATTTTGTTGATGGCAAGTACCGGTTTCAAGTGCTCATCCCATACTTGCTTCAAGACAGTAACAGTTTGCGAGGAAACACCCTCGACTGCGTCAACCAGAACAATGGCACCGTCGCATAGTCTTGACGCTGTAGAAACTTCCGAACTGAAGTCGATATGGCCTGGCGAGTCGATGAGGTTGACCAAGAATTCTTCAATGACGGGCGCGCCACCTTCGTCCATAGGTGGCCTGGCCATCTTAAAAAATAGGGAGATGGCTGATGCCTCCATGGTGATTCCTCGCTGCTGCTCATCTTGCCGTGAATCTAAATAGCGAATTTGGCCCTGCAGCGCCTGGGTGATGATCCCGTTGCTTGCAAGCAAGGTATCGGAAAGAGACGTCTTGCCATGGTCTACGTGGGCCAGAATGCAGATGTTGCGAATAAATTTCGGCTGGCTCTGCACCCGAATCAAATTCTTCGGGTCCACTGGCATCCACGACGTTGGATTATCTAAAATGAAGCTGCTACTTTTTCGACGACTAAAACTGACCAGGAGCTCAGACGGCAGTGCAACTGGTATATGTATATGTATATGTATAGACGGCAGACAACGGGTTTATGTACACGTATAGATTTATGCTGGGGAACTACAGCTGGATCCAATTGGATCCAACTGGATCTAATTGCAAGCCGCGACCAATTGAGGCAACCACGCGCATGGTGACAGGAGGCTAACGCTAAATACCAGCACCGCCTACCTGAGTCAATCCTCAGTGCATGTGATGCTTCTTCTCAACATCGATAATCACATCGCTGCCCTCGGCTAGGGGCCTTAGGATGAACGATCTTCGATACCTAGCAGGAACCACCTCGACCCGCATCTTCTTACTGCCATTGTCGCGCGGCTGGAACACAACGTTAACCGTGCCAAGCCTGACCCCGGCGTCTGACAGTATTCCGTACGTGTAGACTTGGATAGACTCCATGCTGGTCCCAGACGGCGAGGTGCGTACATCTTGGCTGACCGATTCGACCGGGGTGTAGGAAACGGTATCTGGACCGCAGCCAAGCACGTCTGCAAGGTTATTCTCATTGGATTCCAGGGCATCGCGCACGCGTAGGCGAGCTGCCGAGGGAATTGACTGCGAGGCCACGCTCTTGTCCACGAAGAGCTGGTACGAGCCCAGATCGGACATTCTATCACTGTACAGTAGGTCCTGGGCTCGCCGGATGTTGCGTCGCAGGTACCATGCTAGCGCAACGAGAGGCGGTACCACAAACAGCAGCAATGCTGGCGCGAGCAGTACAGTAACGGCAGCTGCAGCTGAAATGTATGTGAACGTTTTGACCGGCTGGGGGAGAACACCCCACACCTTTGACAGCAGACCCCGTTTCCGCTGGTATATCTGGAACGGAGCGGGCCGCACTAGTGCACTCGAAAAGTCTTGGGAGAGTTTCTGGCGAGCATGGCACAGGGAACCGGGCACGCAATGTTTCCAGAGCAGCGGGCGCAGCCCCGCCCGACGAAGGGTCCCCGAAACGGATCTCGAGGCCACGCTCGGTCTTGCTAGTGCGAGCATAGTGCGGGGGTTCGCTAATTTTACTGCGGCAGCAGCCACTTTGCGACGCGCAAACCCTAAACCTCCCTCCGAAATAACTGCGTTTTTCTGTATAAACAAAACGTCGAAGCTACGCCAGTTTTGCCAGACCGGATTTTGAGCAAGGACCGGAATTTTGGGACGCGTTGTACGACCCGTACCTTCTGTCACTTTTAACCCGAGCACGCCGGGACAACTGCAATGGGATTTGGGAATTTCAAGGCCGTGTGTGACCAGGCGGACCTCCCGCTGTGCCCGCTGGTCGGACCCTACAAGGGCTCGAACCTGTTTGGCCCGGGGCTGTTGCCCGTGTGCTACGCACGCTCCATTTCTCTAGCCAACACGATGGTGTTCAACATCGGCAACGTTTTTATCCAGCTGGGCACGATGCTTATCGTGGCCGTTATCATTTTCAACTCGTACACCAAGTATACTGCAGTCGGGAGACGCGAGATGCTTGACGTGCTGTATTTATTTTTCTTCCTCACAATGTGGTCCCTGGTGGTAGACGCGGGCGTGACACCGGCGTCCTCAGGCTCGTTCCCGTGGTTCGTGGCCATCCAGGCAGGCATCACGTCGTCGTTTTGTATGTTTTTGTTCTTTTTTGGCCTTCTTGGGTTCCAATTTTGGGAGGACGGAACCAAGAAAAGCGTGTGGGGAATCCGGTTGGTCACTACTCTATGGGGAGTGTGCAACTTTGTTATCGCGATCCTCACGTTCAAGGGATGGACGACCGCGTTTTCGCCACGCGAGACAATCCCGCTCATGGCGGTGCTGTACCTGGTCAACGCGGTCATCATATTTTTCTACACGTGCGAGTCGCTCTACCTGACGGCAATTGTGCTCCGCGACTGGTGGGCATTTGGTGCTCAGGCGCTGGGCCTGCTGTTCTTCGTAGCTGGCCAAATCATAATGTACGTGTTTGGCCAAATTATCTGCCAGAAGGTCAAGCACTACGTTGACGGCATTTTCTTTGCCACTGTGTGCAACTGCTTTGCCGTACTGATGATCTACAAGGCCTGGGATATCATGACATCCGAGGACCTTGAATTCAGCGTGTCCCACGCCGAGAACACTTGGGAGCTCAAGTCAGTGGACGACTATCCCGTGGACGCTGAAAGCGAATACGCATTGTCCAACTACAACCACCAAGTTCCATATATGTAGACTGTCATATATATAGACTGTCATATATATAAGGGCTATTAGACCCAACTTGACTAAAGTATTGAATCTCCGAGCTTGAGTATACTTGAGCTAAAACCGTGTTGCCGTTTCTCCCTGGCTGTGGCCCACAACTCAGAAATCGGCTTACTCAGAGTTCGTATATTTTTTTTCGATCAGCTACTAGAAAGTCGGGCAAAGGTACTTCGTAATAACATAGGCCTGCTACCAGTTTGCCGCAGTATAGCGACGTATGAATAAGATGTCCGGCAAATTGAGCGGAAGAGCGCTTTACAAGGCGCTGGGGTCGCCCAAGACCATCGTGGCTCCCATGGTGGACCAGAGCGAGCTGGCATGGCGAATCCTGAGCCGCCGGTACGGTGCAGATCTCTGCTACACACCCATGTTCAATGCCAGGCTTTTTGGAACAAATGAGACCTATCGCAAAGATAACTTTGGGGACTTGGACGGCGACGAAACCGTGGACCGTCCGCTTATCGTTCAGTTCTGTGCCAACAACCCTGACGAGCTGCTGGCCGCAGCAAAGCACGTTGTAGGACGCTGTGATGCCGTGGACCTTAACCTGGGCTGTCCACAAGGGATTGCCAAGAAGGGCCACTACGGCGCGTTTTTGATGGACGATTGGGAGCTCATCTCCAGTCTCATAAGAAAGCTTCACAAGGAGCTCGAAATCCCTGTGACAGCCAAGATCCGCATATTCGAGAGCAAGGAAAAAACACTAGCATACGCAAAGATGGTCCTAGACGCAGGTGCGCAGTTTCTCACTGTGCACGGGCGCACTCGAGAAATGAAGGGCCAGCAGACAGGGCTGGCAGACTGGTCTTATATTAAGTACCTGAGGGAGAACCTGCCCCCGGAAACGGTGATATTTGCAAACGGAAACATCGTGTACCCCGAGGACGTGGGAAAATGCCTGGACCAAACAGGAGCAGACGCCGTGATGTCTGCCGAGACCCACCTCGTGAATCCAGCGATCTTCAACTACAACAAGACATCGGTGGACGACATTTATCCTCGCGTTGACAAGCTTTTGCGAGAGTACTTTGACATTGCACGCACCACACCCGGCCGCGCATCGGCAGCGGCTATGAAATCACACTTTTTCAAGCTCCTGCGGTCGTTTGTCCCCTACCATATCGACATCCGGAACCAAATAGGCCCGATTAGGCGCGGAGACTACGAGAATTACGATGGTATCGTCAAGCTGGTCGAGCATGCTGTAGGGAATATTTTCGCACACCCGGAAATCACTGCTCGAGATGTGATTGTGGACGTGGGCCACGATTCCTACAAGGAAATACCTTATTGGAGGGCACAGCCGCTGTTCCGCGTCGTTGACGGAATTGCTAGCAACGGCAAGCGGCCGGCGGAGAGCCAGGAACAGACAGAGAAGAAGGCCAAGCTCGCTGCCCGGTCGGAACTGAAGGCCCAGGAAGCCCAGGCACCTTTCCCGGAAAATACACCTAATGGGGCGACGGTTGTCGCGCCTTAACTTAAATTATTTTTATATAGCAGATCATAATGATCATGCAGGTAGACTCGAGACGAAGGCGTCTAGCCCCATCACGAACAGCTCATTGTCAACGCCCGTGCCATTGGTGTGCTCTGTGGGGCTGAGTGGGTTCTTCACCACGTACTCGACGTAGAGGGTGGAGTATATTTGACGCAGCGCGGCGGACAGTGGGGGAGTATTAGGGTCCGTGATAAATACGAGTTTCAGGTTTGAAGGCGATTCGAAATAGTGCAGTTTGTATTTGGATGTGCGGAAGCTCGTGAACGCGTCGTCGTCAGTGAGCTTGCGGGTGATGTTCCGGAGCGACAACACAACACCAAACACGAGCTTGGCAACGTCGTCCACGTTGGGGTTGAGCGCGGTCTGCTTGTCCTGGTTCCACGCCCGGTGGTACACACACTCGCTGTGCCTGTCGAACAGCCAGAACGAGTAGATCATGGCACCTGTCAGTCCACCTGCTTAGCTTACCCATCGTGAACGGCTGCTTGCAATCTGTAACAAAGCCATGGGGCTGGCTGCCTGTGGTAAAAGTATAAAATATGTATTAAAAATAGCTACCTCACGAACTTCTTCATAAAGGACGTGTGTTTCTCGCCGTGGATGGTGTCATTTGTGTGGGTCTGAGGAACCGTCCGTGGTGCCGCTTCCAGGGAGAATACGCTGTCTTCTTTCCACGATCGCTTTGGCCGGCGAGGTATGTCGACGTCGGCCGCACGTTTTCGCTTGATTGCTTCGAGCTCGTTCCTGAGGGCGTCCTCGTCACTCGAGTCGTCCTCGGGCTCGTCCTCGGGCTCGTCACTCGCGTCATTCTCAGGCTCGTCGCTCGACTCATTCGACTCGGGTATGTTGTTGTCTTCTGGAGTATTTAGTGACATAGCCGTGGATGGGTGCGCTGCGACTAGGGCGCCCCCAATTTCTCCCTTCTCGGTGAGAGACAGTGGTGCTGCAGGACCTGCAGCGATTGCAGCAGGAGCCTGAGTCTGCGTTTGCGTCTGGGCGTACGCGGCTTCCTTGGCCAACAGCTCGTGCCGGAGCCGAGCTCGCCGCTCTTCTCGGGTTTCGCTAGCCGTGTGCTGAGACGGTTCGCGCACCTTGAGGGTGGTGTGACTCGGCAGGGCGCGCTCATAGGTGATCCCTGTGTTCGCAGGCTGCTTGGCCCGCACAGGATCCCACGTGGGTCTATGAGCCGACGTCATGGCTGAGTGACGGCTATTCCTCGCGTCTCAAGGTCCTGGTCCGAGTCCAAGCTGCTTGGGACTGATTATCTACTGGGACCTGCAATAGACAGGTCGATCAGCAACCACTAATTGTGCAACAGTTGTCGGCTTGTGCCCTCCGGCTGTACTGTCAAGGAGCTCATTTTGCCAATGCAGGATTACTCGCGTCTACACTCTTTTTCTGGGCATGAAAACGCTTTTCCTCACTGCTAAGTGTATATGGCAATCTCGTACCGTGATTGTCGACGATGAGCACTGGCTAACAATTGCCAACTCCATTTTACGCGAGTGTACTAGACAACTTTAGCAGCGATATAAAATTAGATAACTACGAGCTGCGGCTCAACCATAGCCTGTTTATCACCGGTAGATCTTGTTCACTAGACATCACGTGACACTTATCACACTGATTACGGAGTACCAAAAATAGGCACCGTGGACGCGCTCCAGAGGTTCAGCACCGGGTAGCACACGCCTTGTAGCATTAAACAAGCCAGCACTTGTGGTGCGCTACGGGGACGCGTTTTGCCACAACACGCCTGGTCACCGCAACTGCCTGAGCAAGCCACGGGTGCAGGGGTCGCTATGGAGCTCCCCGAGTTCAAGTCGGCGCTCGACTATACCACGGTCCGGGACTTTGCGTATCCGGAATTCCACCCCCTGTTCTATGGAGTGCCGCAGCCGCAGGAATCGGAAGTGTCGGACGAGTCTGCCAG
Organism: Wickerhamiella galacta; assembly: GCA_030582755.1. Lineage (NCBI taxonomy): Eukaryota > Fungi > Ascomycota > Dipodascomycetes > Dipodascales > Trichomonascaceae > Wickerhamiella > Wickerhamiella galacta. The sequence goes on along the minus strand of JAJMGW010000009.1, from coordinate 159,398 downwards.
CGAATGGGACGAGCCACAGGCAAAGTTTGACCTCAGCAGCCTCGAGACGCACAAGGCCGCACCACAGCAGGTCACACAAACCCACATATACATGTCGCCTGACGATATATACTCTCGCGCGGTGGCCCTGTTCGACTTTGAGCCTGAGAACGACAACGAGATCCGTCTGGTCGAGGGCCACCCGTTGTGGGTGTGCTACCGGCACGGCCAGGGATGGCTGGTTGCTCAGAACTTGGCCACAGACAAGACTGGCCTAGTGCCTGAAGAGTATGTCCAACTGCTCCCTGAGGACGAGGATGAGTGGGTCGATGTTGACGACGGCCAAGGCCAGAGCCAGGGCCAGAGCCAGGGCCAGAGCCAGGGCCAGAGCCAGGGCCAGAGCCAGGGCCAGAGCCAGGGCCAGAGCCAGGGCCAGAGCCAGGGCCAGAGCCGGAGCCAGAGCCAGGGCCAGAGCCAAAGCCAGGGCCAGAGCCAAAGCCAGGGCCAGAGCCAAAGCCAGGGCCAGAGCCAAAGCCAAAATCGGGATCAGGACCACGAACACCAGAGGACCGGTTCCGAAACGACGTTGGCCGACCCGCTGTTGCATACACACACAGACGTCCAGTTACAGGCGTCTGAGACCGGCATTGCGGCCATATCTCTCCAAAAGGCAGATTCGTAACTGTCGAAAACAGCTGCTTTGGGCTATTCCTGAAGCGCATGTTGTCTATATATTAATTCCTATACTCGTCAAGAGCGACCTAGTCTTGCATTATTGTCTGCCAGCGTCTGCCTGCCTCTGCCAGCGTAGCCAGTGTTTGCCAGCATGGCTGGTGGGAATCTGGCCGTCACTCCTCCTCGTCGCTCTCTTCAACTTCCACTGTGGGCTCTGGCAGCGCCGCAACCATCTCGCTAGCTGCCTGGCCCATCTCGGGATCGAGATCCGGCAGAGCAGTGAGCAGCTCGCACGCATCGTGCGCTCCCACAATGTGCCGAGACCGCTCCTTCTCGTCGGAAACCAGGGGCACCAGCGAGCAGTGGGCCAGGCAGTTCAAGTAGTAGGCGTCCGGGACCTGGTCGTCTAATCGTGCGATCTCCGCACTCAGGTCGAGAACCTCATCAAACATCTCCATCTCGTAGATGGACTGGGTGAGCCGCACCAGCGCCGGGATAGCATCTGCGTGGACAGTACCCGCGCTGAGTCCTTCGTGGTAGAGCTCGGCAGCCTTCAGCAGGGCATCTCGCGCTTCTTGCTCCTTTTGCTGGCTGATACGAATGCTGCCTAGAATGGACCACGACTCGGCGGACTGCTCGTCAGTCAACAGCGCCCGGGATATCAGGCTTTCGCACTCGGCCTCTGCCTCGGGCTCCATGCACAAGTCCGTCATCCAGATCTCGATCATGCCCAGCAGACCGCGGATCACCTCTTCGGGGGTCTGGGCACCTCCTACGGCCTTTTCATACCACTTGAGGCCCTCTCGACCGCCCTGGAGCTGCCCGAGCCAGAAAAACTTTGTGTAGCCGCCCAATTCGCCTGTGGGATCTTTTTTCAGTGCTTGTTGGAGAAACTGCCAGGCCAGCTCGGCGTTTCCAAGTTCAAAGTGCACTTCTGCCGCCAGCTGCAGCGCCTCTATGCTGTCGGGGTTGACATTCAGAAACGCCTCTAGTTCGGCCACACATTTTTCGGGGTCTCGCCGAAGAAGATCCAGTATGCTGTCCATAAACCGGTAGCACCTGGGAGATGAGGGCTCGAAAGCTTTGGGCAAATATCAAATATGAAATCTTTCTGGCTGGGCTAGGGTTTCAGGGACGTCCTTGGAGCCTGTGCGGGATCGTGTTAGCAGCCGCTTCGCAAAAGCACAAAGAACTACTGAAGCGTCGATCAAGATCCTTGCTGGCGGTGTCTCCGCAATAGCAGGTTGAGGGTCTGCACTTGGACACACGATCTTTGTAATCTTCGAAGCGATCGACATATAACAGGTCTCGGAGCCTGTTGCAGAGGCTCAAAGACAGATTTCGCACGGATTGTGGTCCGGATAAGCCACAGAGCTGCTCTGAAGTATGTCAGACGAACAGAGGGAGGAGATCGATATTTTGCAGAGCATATACCCCGATGAACTGGAGGTGCACAGCGACACCTCGTACAGCATCCACCTTCGGCTGGAAACAACTTCAGCGCGCCAGCTGCTCATAGAAGTGGACTATCCCGAGAGCTACCCCGAGGACACGCCTCCAATTTTGCGTGTGACCACTGAGGAGATTGACGAGGACGAGGAAAACGAGCGTGAGTCTGAGGACAGACCAAAGGACCCGGGCTACGACTTCACAGCCAAGGATGTCGAGCGGATATCCCAAGAGGTAGCAACCTGTGCGCAAGAAAATCTGGGAATGCCGTCGGTGTTTGCGATTGTATCACATATCAAAGACGTTGCAGAGGAGATATATGCGGAAGGCGTGGCGGCGGCGGAAGCCGAGCACCTGAGGAAGTTAGAGCTCCAAGAAGAGAAAGAGCAAGCCAAGTTCCGTGGTACGCCAGTGACCAAGGAGTCTTTCGACAAATGGTTTGCCAAGTTTATAGCCGAGCAGGGAGAGCAGGAACCTACCGAAATTCATTTGAGCGCTCTCACGGGTAAAGAGATATTTGAGAGAGGCATACAGGGTGACAGTGATGTTGAGGATGAGTAGGTCGTCTGCGCGGGACGGCAAGCTCGAGATCTGCCTTAAAAGGTTCAAGGGAACTGCCTCAAAGGACTGGAAAGGACTGCCTGCCATTGACAGAGCGACTCTTTAATTGCTGTCGCAAAGGACGCGTAGCGTCTTTGCGATACCCTGCTCGTCATGTTGCGGCATCAAAATATGCATCTAGAACCCGTTAGATTAGTGTCTATAGGAAACTCAATTACGGCGCGTTCACTTCTTGCGAGGGCGCGGCTTGACCTCAATGTCGCGCACCACATGTATTTTAACCGCAATGGGGTAGTTTGGCGTGTTGTATTGGTAGCCCTTGCTCCAGTCATAGCTCACAGCGTACGCAAGTAGGTTGCCCTGCTTGCTGAATGCAGTGGCCGGGATGGTTCCACCCACCGGCTTGGAGTACCTCAGGCGGTACTTGGCCTCCTTGTCCCAAAACGTCAGAGTCCCATCGGACCCCGACGTGGCAAAGGTTCCATAGCCAGGGTGGAACGAAATCGAGTCGAGCGCAAACACCTTGTCCAGGGACCGCGGGGTAGAGACCTGCTCGCGGTGACACTTGAACGAGAAGCCCAGGGTCTGCTGCTGCTGCTGATCGATATAGTGGATCGCACAGCGACCCTCAATGGACCCAATGGCATAACCCGTGCCGTCGGTGTGGCACGCCAGCGTGCGCGTCTGCATTTTTAGAGGGCTCTGCGCGGTGCGGTACAGTGTATCCGGCTTGGACAGATCCACAATACACACATGGCGGTCTGCGCAGCCAACCACCAGCAGGTTCTTTTCCGTAGACATCGTATAGGCGCGCTCGGGGAGCTGCACTGTGCAGACCGCAGCGCCAGGCTGCCGCATGTCCCAGTACCGCAGGGTCCTGTCCCATGATGCAGATGCAATGATGGGTGAGCCTGTGTCAACGCACTCAACGCACTTTACCGGGGCGTCATGCTGGCCGATCTGAGCCGACTGGCCACTCTGGAGGTCGTACGCACGCACGGCGTTGTCGCAGCCCCCAGACACGACTTTGCTCCCGTCCGCGTACCAGCATGTGTCGAGAACGGGGGCCTGGTGCTCGTACTCGGCCCTGCGGGTGCCCACACCCGAGTCATTGACCTCGTAGAGCCGCACCTTGCCGTCCCACGATGCAGCGCTCAGGATGTTCGTGGTCGGGCTGAACGCCAGCGCACTGACACTATCTGTCGGCGGCTCGGCCACCTGCTGGTCGCCCGCGAGGTCCAGTACGGAGACCGTGGTCTTGTTGCCGGAATAAAATGACATTGGCGGACGGGTCCACTCGATTAATCAGCCGCGTAAATACTTGAACTTTGTGGCCGAACTGTGGTTGTGATCTGACTAGCATTTAATTTGGAAGACCTGCGACAGCTATGGGAGCGTCCTGTTATATTTACTTGTGTAATTGACCTCAAGAGGTCTCTTTGTAGTAGTCATCGGGTCCTGAGGTGCGACCCGGAACGACACTCAATCAAGTTGTTAATCATTCCCGAGCCTTGAACAAACAATTAGATTACTATTTCCCGGCGGTAGTGTAGGTAACTGTGTGGACCAGAAGGGATCGCAAGCATAGTCCTGCCAAGAATATGGGAATTCACTGGGTTTCGTAACAGTGGCTTTGATGCCCGATTTGACCACCGCGCTTTTGATAGTCTTGATGATCCAATTTCTTTTGACATACCAATGTGCTTTGATCCGACTAGCAAGCCAATTTCTGAATCGCGGCCATCTATTTGGTACTTCAGTCGCGGGCTACAACGCCGAGACAGGCGGGGAAATCTCGCCATCCCGCTCGGGCAGCATCGAGCAGCCCCGGGCACGCCGATATTTTGAGTTAGCCCAGTGTCGAGTTTTCGTAAACTGAACGCAAGAGTGTTGTCAAATGACGCAACGTTGGTGTGATTGTCAAGTACACGTGCAACGTGCGTGCGGGAGTTTTGTGTTTTTTATCCTCACTCTACATGCAGCGAGCTGATTCTGGTCAACGGGGGCCGAAGCTAGCTTTGCAGAGACGGTTCAATAGTGGGTCACTTACCGGCAGCAGCCAACTGCCATGCGGGGATTCCTTTCGTCGACGTCTCTGCAGCGGCGGGGGGTGTATTGCCATTTGGTGAGGCCGCGGGCTCTGACCCGGTCGGCTTTGCCTGGACAGCTGGCCCCGGGGACGGGATCTTTGTGGGATCGGGAATGAACGGCTTGCTCCGACCGGGAATGTCGTCCAGGACAGATGACGCGGGTGGGGGCCCTGATGATCTGACACGGTTGCCTACCAGCTGTTTCAGCGACTTGAGCTCGTTCTGAAGTTCGCGCAGCGCGCTTTCCTGCGTCTCCTTGTGGCGCTCGAGCGCCTTTGGGAGCAGCTCGTGGAGCGATTCAACGTTCGTGCGCAGCTGCGCCAGATCCTTTCTGCGGGTGTCGGCCTGGGCCTGTACGCTGGCCACCGTCTCGCGCGCCTCGGTGATGACCCGCTCGAAAGTGACAGCGCGCTCCTGCTCGGACACTTTGAGCTCCTCAGTGTCGGCGTGCAGCTGTTGCACGAGAGCAAGCGTCCGCTCGAACTCGGCCTCTAGTGCCGCCTTGTCCGCCTCCAGCGAGGCGGGAGTCGGTGGCAGAATCATGGGGAGCACGTACCGCTTTGTGACTTCGTAGATGCCGTAGGCCACGCCCACACTGACCGTGGCCATCACAAAGTAGTCTTTCCAGTCGCGGCGGGGGACGGGCGGTGGCTGCATCATGTACTGGGGCCGGTAGCTCGGAATGCTTGGAGCGGGGCCCGTGGGCGCCGCCGTCGGCGTGCTGGCACCGGTGCTTGCGGGCGCGTGTTCAGATTCGGCCGCCGAGGCGGGGGAGCTCTGGGCCCGCTTGAGCGCCTCGTCGATCTCCTCGGGCGTGAGCTTCTTGCTCTCGAGGAATTCCACACGCTTGGCGAGCGAGGCGTCCGCGATCTGCGGGTCATTGAGAAACGACACCGCAGACTGAATTAGGTCTTCTCTCATGGCCCGCGGCTGATCTTCGTGGAGTTACTAATGCAACATGTGAACTGGGCCTGGTGACAGTTTGAACTTTCAGAGCCTTGCGGCTGATATGGAATGGCGGGCAACTGTGGCCAGTTTGTGAAGAGATTCAGCGGCGTGGCCGGGTCAGCGGAGGAACGGGGGGCGTCTCGCGAGCTGAAGGAGACAATCAGAAGCAGATTCGCACCCCACAGTGTAGTGCTGACCACTGGCCGTCCGCGCCTGCACCCCGCGCCCGTCGACTTTAATATTTCACACGAGGGTGGTGTGGCAGTCGCCGCTGTGGTTCCCAGCCCACACAAGGTAGGCATTGACCTGGCAGACGCAGCATGCCCCGTAGACTTTTCTGCGAGCGAGCTGGCCGAGCTCTTTGAGCCGGTCCCCCGGGGTACGGATGTCCCTCTGTTCTGGGCGGTGCGGGAGGCCTGGCTCAAGTCGCTCGGCGTCCCCGATCCGGGAGCCCGGGCGCGCATTGACACGGCGGGGATCACGCCCGGCGAGGCTCCTGACCTCGGTGAGTCTGGGCTGTCTCACATGCTGCAGGTGTCATGCAGCGGCGTCCCGGTCGTGTGCTTTCATATCGATAACCTTGTGGGTGCCGTCGCCATACACCCAGCAGACGCGTCCCTGGCGCACAGCGTGCTCGAAAACACTATATATTTAAACTAGGCATCTAGTTCCAGCAGCGCCGATCGCAGATGTGGCTCCAACGGTCCCCCCGTTCCTCCAGTTATTAATCTGCCGCGGATCTCCAGGGACCGCAGCTGCGTGCGATGGGCGATATCAAAGCATCGTCACACCTCTATGCCGGGTTCTTTGGTGGCCTGGCGTCATCAGTGGCGCTACAGCCGCTGGACCTACTCAAGACGCGTATGCAGCAGACGCATGGCACGTCGCTCACCCAGGTCTTGAAGACCATCCCCTCCATACGCGACCTGTGGCGCGGGACCGTGCCGTCCGCTGTGCGGATGTCTCTCGGCGCGTCCATGTATATGACGCTACTGGGGACAATGCGGACCCAGGTTGCCAGAATGGGCCAGCGGCGAAACGATGGCTACAGCTCCGATCTCCCCAAGCTTTCAATGCGCGATAACCTGTTACTTGGCGCGTTTGCGCGCAGTGTAGTTGGCTTCATCACGATGCCTGCCACCGTCATCAAGGTCCAGTACGAGTCTAGCCTCTACCATTACCGCTCAATTCGTCAGGCCGTGGAAACCATATACCGCAGGTACGGTGTAAGGGGCTTTTTCTCTGGCTACCTTGTGACCGTGTACCGTGATGCGCCCTACGCAGGGTTCTATGTTTTGTTCTACGAAAAGTCCAAGGAGACGCTAAACACACTGTTCCCCTCGTCTGCCGCCTACAGGCCCGCTTGGCTCTCGGCCACAATCAACTCGTCGTCGGCGCTGCTGGCGGCCACGCTGGCAACCACCGTGACGGCGCCGTTCGACGTGATCAAGACAAGAGTGCAGCTCGATCCCGCGAACAATAGGACATTTGTGGGCGCACTATCCAACATCGTCAAACACGATGGCTGGATGAGTCTGTTCAACGGCCTGAGCCTGCGTCTTGCCAGGAAGGGCCTGAGTGCGGGGATCAGCTGGTGCATCTACGAGGAGCTGGTGCGCAAATTAGACAGATATGGCGACAAGTCTCTGCAATGACCGGCCGCAGTCTTTTAGAGTGGGCCGTGGCCGTCACCCCTTACGTGCACCCCGCCAGTGTGTGTACACGTAGTCTGAGCCCTGTTTAGTGACACACCACCGGGGATCTACTGGTTGCAGCCCGGACTGCCCAAGCAGCGACAGGGCACACAGCCCGAGCGCAGAATGGAGAGGGTCGGGCAGACTGTCGGGGGTTTTGCATATCCCGCCAATGAGCTCGTTTTGACAGTTGTCGATTAAAAACTGCCGTGCGCCCGTCGCGTCCACAAATTCGGGTGTACCAAGCACCGCCAGGGTCCCGGTCACCCAGAACGAGTAACAGCTGTCCTCGGGCTTACCAGGACGCCCGTTAAACCCTCCCGTCTGGAGTTGCCGCCGTACGCAGCAGTCCAAGGTGCGGCTTCGCCACGTGTTCTCGACGGTGCCTGAGCACAGTAGAGCATTCACGCTGCAGTAGGTGAAGCCAGCGTGTGACTCCGAGCCAGGAAAGTCGCCAAACCCGCCGTCATAGGTTTGGCAACGCAAAACATACCTTGCGGCCTTCTCACACGTTTCCCGGTCCTCAATCCCTAGAAGATCGAGTATCCCTAGAGCGTTGTAACTGTGCCGTACACTAGTGCCCCCCAAGGGCCCATCTGCAGCGGTAGAATATGCGCTGAATGCACCGTCTGGCATTTGGCACCTTTTAATATAGTTCTTCAATTTATCCTTATCCAAAGCCTCGACCACCGTGCTGTCCTCGAGAATAGCTAATATGCATAAACAAAAGTAGGTCGAATTAAGATTAGCGGGGTCATACTGACTCACGTTATCACCGACTTGGTGATTCGCTGAGCCTCTAAACCCTTCACCAGACTGCACTAAATGACTGCGGACCCAGTTTACCCAAACGCTCTTGTCCTCCGGAAGCTTTCCCAGAATCGCGAGCGATAATAAGCAAAAGAAGACTAGCAACGTGTGAGACGAGTCGTGGGCTTCAAAATCAGTAGGGAACGCGACTAGGTTTCGTTCAAAGTATTTAATGTGCTTGTTCAACAAGAAATTCGCCATTTTTCCAACTACCACCACATTGTGTTCCGTACAGCTGATTAAGTGAGTTGAAGTCGTCTGCTACTGTTATGCATCACAGTATATATACTTAGTTTATAATTGGACAAAGGAGGATCCAACAAAGCGCTAGGCTTAAAGCCAGTTAAGTTTTGATGCGTGCTTCTAGGTCCGTGACGCGTTCGATCAAAATATTCAATAGATCCTCAATGCGTTTCTGTGCGTGAGTCGAGGCTCCAGAGTCAGTATAGTCTTCGTCGCTCAGCATGTCCTCATCGTCCTGATTACTCTCGTTTATTGCCAAATCGTCCTCTTCAAGATCAGCCATGACAGATGCACCAAGTCGTTCGCCGCCATGTTGCCGTTTGAAGCCAGAGTAGGATCGTACAGGTGATAGTTTGAGAGTCGCATAGTTGCGAAGCAAAGAAGAGGTCGTCGAAAAGGTCCGGGTGCGTCGTGCTGTTCGTTTATTACCCAATTCGACTCCGGGACCAGGCTCGGGATCGGATTCCACTTCGTGATGAGGGGTGCCTCCCCTCACGAGATGGTTCGGTATCCTTTTGGAAATACCCAGCCCTTGTACTCTATGGGTGTGGTCCAAAGCCACCTCAAAAGGTGCTAGGTGCGGCTCCACAGAGGATGAGGGGAATTCGCTAAGAGGTCCGCCGGAGGGAGAGGTGAGGAATTGTGGGGATGCGTGGCTCTGGCTGAGTGCTCCCTCCAGCAAGTCCAATGTAGAAGTTTTTGCCATCACAGTGTCCAAAGGTATCGACGCTCGTTTCCGTTGTTTTTTGTTAGGTGAAGCTAGCTTTTTGTCGCGGCTTTTGGCTAGATACTCCTGCATGCGCTCACGTTGGGATTCGTATTGCGCTCGTTCACGGCGCTCCATCTTCCAAGATAGCCGCTCATACGCGTATATAATAAGCAGAAAGGGAAGGTGAGTGATTTTGACAATGTAGCGGTTCAGTGTCAGGTATGAGGAAATTGGCAGCACAAAGACCAGGGGGTATATGGCCCAGGATATAACGTTCAGCGGCTCCGCGTAGCAAAACAAGGTCGATTTTTCTGTTTTGATTTTACCTATCGTTTTCACTGCTTGGAGATAATGATATTCCTCGACCGAGTGTTCTTTGATTTCGCTGTAGCGGGCACTGAGGGCCGCAATGACCATGGTCATGACCACAAACTGCACCATAAATAAATATAAAAACAGGACAAGCGCACCAAGAAAGGAGTACCGTTGCCATGTTTGCCACACTGCCGGCGTGAACCCAAACAAGATCTGAAATAAATCATAGAGGACTTGCTGTGGAGAAAAAAAGTCTTTAGCAAAACTGGACAGAGAGGCCCAGAACCCCAACGAGAAAATCATCACTGCAGCCCAGCAATATATGAGTTCTATGCTCATTTTCCTGACGCTGATGACCATGCGAGAAAACCCCTCGCTGCCCTCCAAAACGCAAAACACTCTGGGCACCATACCCACCCCTGCCATGGCCAAGACGTCGTAGGCCCACCCGTTGACGTAGTGCGACCGGTAGAAACAGGCGACTGCCCTCAATGCCCAGTAAATGACTAGAAGCATTGATGTGCAGAAATCACACATGCTCCACAGCGTCTGGAAATATAGACCCTTTCCAGCCTTTCGCAGACTCTGCAGCTCATCAAGCACAAACCCGAGCGCCCAGCACGAAAATACTACCTCAGCTTGGGACACATGTAGTGTTCGGGACCGTAGGTTGTTGAGGTATAAGAAAATAAGCACGAACATGGATACCACCTTTTCGTAGTGGCGGTACAACGGAACCCTTAGGCGCGACAGCTTGAGCTTGGATGCGCTCGAAAATCCGTAACGTTCAACAATTCCCTTGTTGGACTCGATGATCGACATTAGATCGTAGCGGGATTTCAATTCAAGCCGGTGTGCCTTGTATAGTAAAGGGTCGATCACGAGGCGCCCGTTCCACAGGTCTGCAATAAGCTCTACCAGGGCTGGGTGGCTCATGAACCGTTTTGCTTCGGCATGTATAGCGAGCTCAAGTGTAGACACTCGGAGCCAATTAGGAATTGTCGTTGCCGTGGTTAGTCGGCCGTCCGCAAGCGGATAGAACTCGTATATCATGGCCTCTGCCAGCGAGTCACGGTCGAACTCGCAGATCAGCTTGACTGCCACAATCTCGCACACCATTGAGCGCGTGCTCCACATCTGCGCCGAGCCAACGTCACTAGAAGACTCTTTGCTAAAGTGGATTTTGTTGGCCATGAGGCAGTAGAAGGTGCCTCCGTTTACGTAGTCCCGCTTCATGCGGTCTACAATGGGACGTACGAGGACCGAATAGACCTGTGGCGACTTGAGTTGGTCGTACTTGAAGCTAGCGTCCACATAGCTGACAATCATGTCACTGATTTCTTGAGCCATGGCCCGCACAGGGATCTGGTCCAGCTGGAGCCGCGCCCGCGGGTGCGGACATTCGAACTCGAGGCCAAAATGGCCTGTCTCCATGACAGGTGTTTGCGCGAACCACCGCGGCTGGAATGTCAACAGTAGTGGAAGATCTTGTAGGGCAAGGGTAATAATGATCCTCTGCTCTGGGAGCTTTTGGTGGGGGTCTGGTGGTAGGTCTGGCTTGGCTCTTAGTTCAAACAGGCCCGCATGTTCCGAGCGGGAAAAGGACCTAGTTTTTATTATGGGCAGGTAGGACCATGTCCACATGCTTGATGCCGTCCTCAATGTACACAAAAGGCTCAGTGTCCATTTGAAAGCCGAAACTCTCATAGAAATGGGTCAACCAGAACTGGGCTCCGATTTTTATATCTTTACCGGGGTAATGCTTGTGGCACAGTTCAATTGACTTGGCCACAAGGATCTTTCCCAGACCCTTGCTTCTGACTGAAGCAGTGGTCACGATGCGGCCAATATGAGCAAACTCGTCCTCGTATAGTCGCGAGTACGCGAGAAGGGTGCCCTCAGCGTCCCAGCACGCCAGATGAATTGTATTTGGGAGTAGATCGACGCCATCAATATCATTGTAGGCACACTCCTGCTCAACTACAAATACCTCGCTTCTTAACTGTAGCTGTTTGTAGACTTCTGCCGCGGACAGCTCACTGAAACGGCGACTCTGCCAGAGCAGATCCGTCATTAGGTCAGGAAAAGGTATGCATGAACAAGATTAATTTGTCTTTTTCAGTTAGATTTGTCATTTCGAGACTGCAGCACCGAGACACACAGCTTGTGATCAAAACTGCAACAGGGGACTGCACTTTACAATATGGGCCTGGGAAAGTCGCGCGATCCGGCTTCAGTGTGCCAGGAGGCCAGCGCAATAGTGGCACAGTACATGGCCTCCGCAGATGCGCCTAAAGATACGAAAACGAAGGTGACAAAGTCTCTGGAGATAATCGACGAAATTCTCTCGCAGTACCCCACAGAAGAGCTCGCGCTGTCGTTCAATGGGGGCAAGGACTGTCAGATTATGCTGATTCTGATCCTCGCCCAGCTGTATAGACGCACCCAGACACCAGCTGCAGAGCTGAACGCCATCCACGTCAGGGTTGGAGATTCTTTCCCTTCCTTGGACAAATTCGTGGAAAAGTGCGCTGAGACATATGACTTGGACCTTGTGACAGCTACGCAGCCGATGAAGGAGGCCCTGGAGTTGTACCTTTCTTCGCACCCCAGGGTGAAGGCGATATTCGTGGGGATCAGGCGCCAAGACCCTTATGGACAGCATTTAGAGTATGTGCAGCGGACAGATCATGGCTGGCCAGATTTTGTCAGGGTCCACCCTGTACTCGAGTGGGACTATGGCGACGTCTGGAGCTTCCTACGCCTGGGACATGTGCCGTACTGTCCCCTCTATGACGAAGGCTACACGTCGCTAGGTGGAGTCACCACGACAACTAGGAATCCAGCATTGAAGCTCGGTGAGGAAAAGTATGAGCCAGCCTACAAGCTTCGCGATTACGACCAAGAGCGTGTCGGGCGGTTCCAGACGCCCCAGGGCAGTCGCTAGGCTCTGTCCGCTCTTTTGCATGAACATTAATTATAAATAGGCTATAGATATACATGGCACGAATCTCAGTACTTATGCGCTCTTGATCCGCTGTGACCTTCTCAGCGAGTCGCCAACATTGTGCAGCCGCTTCGCTTTGAGAACAGACAGCGCACTCGCTGTGAAGCCTCCGCTTCTGCGGATAGGTGCCTTTATCTTGCGCATACGCTGTCGAGAATCCGTGGTCAGAGACAGCCGGCCTTGCTGTATTCGAGGAGTGCCGTTAACCGAATGATTGGGATTGGGGCGGTCACGGTTGGGCGGCGGGGAAACCCGAGCCGCGGGTCCCGTGCGATCAGCCGGTGTCCCATTTTTCCCGTGCTTAGGTCGAGCAACGGTGGTAGCTTGTTTCGCATTCTGCGGGGTTTTGGAGCCCTTCTGAGCGGAAGATTGCACTCGGTTCTCGTCTGTTTTGTAGCGGTCTTGTGACGACGCCCTCACCCGGGCAGACTGCCTTGTCCCCCTTCCGGAGGAGTCGAATTTTTGGCTTCCTAGTTGGGGCAGAGGATCAGGTACATCGTGCCTCAATCGTCGGCTGAATCGCTGTGGCGCGCTGGGTGCTTTGCGCAAAGGTCGCGATTGGTTTTGTATCACAGCTGGGGAATCTGATCGCTGCTCCGTACGGGCTGCTATTCTTGAGCTGGTTCTTGGACTGGTGGGTGTGGGACCACTGTTTCGCTTGGGAACGGACGTTTTGGTCTTTGATAAAGGGGAAGAACCGCCGGTGGGTATCTTGGGGCTGTGATCAGATGGAGCAGCTTTCTTACGAGAAGACGCTCCAAGCGTTTCGCCTCCTTTATGCCCATCGTGTGCAGCAGGATCGACTTTCTCAAAGTTCCGTTTGTTGCCGCTGCGCAGCCGCCTGGGCTCTTCGGAGCTTGAGCCATTGGCTAGAGTATCGGTCCACCTTCGGGAACTTCTAGCTGGTTTATTCTCTGTCAGCAGCGTTTCAACGCTCTTGGCTACGCGGAGGAGTTTAGCCAGCCTGGCCTCGGAGTCTTCTTGTTCCGCAGCGGTCTGTGCCTTGGCAGCACTTGAAAACTTGCTCGCTTCCACAGCAAGCTTTAACCGCTTGCTGAAAAACGTACCTTGCGCTGACCGTTTGAGGGTCCAGTACCTACAGATAAAAGACAAAACGTCATTGCCGAGATCAAGGCCAAACCGTTGTCGAATGTTGCGCGCGACAGCAGCCTTAATAACCTCCGGTACAAGTAAGGCTCCGCCGGTGGTACGCCAGTACGGGTACCTCTTTGTGCTCAAAGACTTCAAACTGTCGGACTCCTCGCGCTCAACCTCCAGGGATTTGCGTGCAGCTTGCAGGTCAACCAGGTACCCGGCGTCTGGGGGCGTGTGCTTGTCACAGTATGCCACCATTGTGGTCTTATCATGAAGTGCGCCTGAAAGGCCCGCGTTCATGTGCATATAGAGCCCGGCAGCCTGAGCACAGGTCGCGTGAAAAGCTTGAAAGCAGTTCTTGTTCGCACACTGGATGCAGGCACCACGCTTATCCCGGCACACATAGCAAGGTAGCTTCCACCGGCTCTTCGGAATACCGCAGACGTTGGAGACTGGCTCCATGAATGTGGTGTTGAGAAATTCGAGCTCGGGGATCCATAAACCACAAAGCACGTGGCTCCACGCGTGGGTGTCCGTCTGCTTGAATGCACCACTTACTCTGGGACAGAACAGGCACACGGTGGCGCGGTCTCGTGACTCGAGGCACCGCCGACAGAGCCATTGGCCCTCCGGTATGAATGGGACGCCGTAGCAGTCCTGGTGCACGGCTATGTTGCAGCCGTCACAGAAGATGATCACGTTGCTATTCTCGCTTTCTGCACCGTTGCAAACCACGCACTGCTGGGTCTCGTCGATAGCTGTTTGGCTCGTTTGACGCGTCTTTGTGGGCATTAGCAGGTCAACTTTGTACGACTCAAGCTCTAGCATGGTCATTATGACCTCAAAGATCTCTGCACTAAGGGGAACCTGGAAGCGTGACACGAGGTAGCCAAGAATCCCCAGATCCTGCTCGTCCATATCGTACTCGCAAAATTCCATGCCGTCAACAGAGCCGGGAAACGCGTCTTTGTCGGCAGCACTAAGGCCCTCGGGATACGGCTCTTGCAGTAGCGCATCATGGAGCATCATAGTATTCCCTCGTGCAAAGTCGCCTCTATTGTGGTATCCGGCCGCCACCAGGGCTGGATTTAGCTTCATCTGGTAGTCGCCACCCAGCTCAGCTCCCGTGAGGGTCTGCACGCCATTACGCGACGATCTCAATGACCCCGTAATGCTTTTTGGTTTACGTTTCGGCTCGTTCTCGTACGATACCTCCAGTAGCTCGTCCACATCGAGCGTGGGGTATAATGTTTTGTAAGACTGTTCCACACGAGGGATGTCGGCATCACATGCAGCTGGTGCGCCGTCGCCTTTGTTCCGGGGCCTCGCGCTGTACGGCACAAGTCGCTGATAGCCGCCGCTCATCCATTTGCTTCTGGGGAGGGCGTGTTCTAAAACTGAGTTCGGCACCTGCCGCCGGGGGGCCACTTGACTAAGCGATCATGTGCGGCGAGCGCAGCTGAAATTGGCGGTGACATATCTGGGCAGCTCTTGCAGATGGACTACCACAACCGAGCAGGCTCCAAAAAAGGCAGCGGTGGCGTTGCGTCGTCCGGGCAATTCGCCCTTCAGCGGCGCGAGCGGCTCAGGCAGCTGGCCCTCGAGACGGTGGATCTCGATACTGATCCCTACATTCTGCGGGTTGGACCGGGCCGGTTTGAGTGCAAGCTCTGCCTGACAATACACGCCAGCGAAAACTCTTACTTGACGCACACGCAAGGCAAGAAGCACCAGCAGCAGCTGGCGCACCGCCAGAAACTTGATGCTCCACCTGGGGGGGACCGGAACGTGCAGGCGCGGCCTGGCATCTCGTCTGTCGTCGTGAAGCGGTTTGTGAAGATCGGTCGCCCGGGATACAAGATCCAGAAAGTCGCTACTGGGTCGCCAAATCGACAACTAGGCCTCATTGTGCACGTGCAGTATCCTCGGATAGCACCCGAGACCAAGCCATTGTACAGATTTATGAGCGCATATGAGCAGCACGTAGAGCCGGCTTCCAAGAACTACCAGTACCTTGTTATTGCTGCTGAGCCGTATGAGACCATTGCCATCAAAATGCGCGCCAAAAATGTCGACAAAGAAAGTATCTGGAGCTACTTTTCAGAGGACACGGGCGACTTTTACCTGCAATTCTTGTGGCCGTCGGAGAGTGCGACCTAGCGCGACCTAGCGACCTAGCGTTATGAAGTTTCAGCTATTTATTTACGCCAAACACGGACGGATCAGGACGCCCTTGGGCTGTGATGACTAATCTCTCCGAGACACAGTTAGGGCTCAGGGCGTCACCCAGCCGCGACGCCCAGCGAGGCCCTCCAAATTTCACGAGCGCTGGTAATCCTCCACTTTGAACAAAAAGTAAGCTATTAAATAGTCTACGCGGAGTCGGTCTCTCAGCAGACTTGCCACGGCAAGGGCTAGCTGAGACACACCGGTGTCTGTTATCTTGGTCCCCCGACTCCTTCGGGATACTCTGGGGCTGCTGAGCGGCTGATTCCTGTAGACGGACTCGCACCAGCCGCATACTAACCTATAGTGACCCGCACATCCGTTCTTGCTGACGCCTTGAAGTCTATCACCAACGCCGAGAAGGCCGGCAAGCGCCAGGTTCTCATCCGTCCTTCTTCCAAGGTCATCATCCGTTTCCTCCAGGTTATCCAGAGACATGGTAAGTACAACCTTCTTCTACACGAACCGATAACTGGATAGAGAGTGGTATTTCACGCTTTCTGTCCTTTAAAAGTTCGAAGATTGAGGAGCCCTAATGTGACGAGCCAGCTTTTTTCACTGGCTTGTCTAAGTTGGACCCGACATATCTACGCGTGTTCAGTACTAACGCAGGCTACATTGACGACTTTGAGTGGGTAGACGACCACCGCTCCGGCAAGATTGTCGTGCAGCTCAACGGCCGCCTCAACAAGGTTGGTGTCATCTCGCCCCGTTTCAACGTCAAGATCGACGACATCGAGAACTGGATCAACAACCTGCTTCCCTCTCGTCAGTTCGGCTTCATCATTCTCACCACCTCTGCCGGCATCATGGACCACGAGGAGGCTCGTCGCAAGCACGTTGCTGGCAAGATCCTCGGCTTCGTGTACTAAGCTCACTATATAACAATAATGTAACAAAATGCTTTACGCAGCGCCGCTCGCTGATGCTACGAGGGCCCTTGGGCCACAAATCTGCAGTACTGCTCGAAGAAGGCATTGGGATCAGTCGTCACTGACCCGCAGCGCCTGACAAAAACGTCCACTGTAGTGTCCCGGATGATGCTCTCGGTTTCTCGTTCTTTTTTCACCCACTGAGCAACTTGGTCGAGGTCCGACGGCTCTATTCTGTTCTCGTTCCGGGCTCCGTAGCTATCCACCCGTGGATCTGTTTTTGTGTGCGCGAACTCGATCTGGTCTCGAGCGTGTCGCGGCAGGGACCGGATCGAATTGTCTTCGGCAGAACTATCATTGCTAATTGTCTCCGAGCGCGCCACGGACTCACAGTAGGCCAATAGTGCATCTCGCTTGCTCCACTCCTCGAATACTTTGGGTATGTACTTGTGGCAAGAACGAGGAGACAGCTCACTTTGGATATTGTCGTCCGACTGTTGTCTCGAGACTCGGAGAAAAGCCATCAAGGTGCGAGGTGAAATGCATGCTGCCACGTTTTTCAACTTGGAAATGTCCGAGGGCTCCATTGATGCCGCCCAGACAGAAATCTGTCACAGGTACTGAACGACTAAGCAGCTAACTAACCAGCTAACGGCAGAGCCGTCGAATCTGGCTCCTGGTGATGCGTTCACTTGGCCTCCCGTTCGAAGTAGAGCACTGCAATGACGCTTCTATCTTTTACTTTCGTTGTTGTCTAACGTATATTTGCCGATGATAGAAAATGAAGTTGTCTATCTGCGTCTTTACAGTTGACACAGGCCACGAGGGGGCTCCTTTATGTAGCTATGTCCCGTGTAGCTATGACCTTTATGTAGCTATGATCTTTATGTAGCTATGATCTTTATGTAGCTATGGACCCAATTGCCCAATTTGGGTGCACAAGACCGGGGCTGCCTCATTTTACGCCGCTCGGCCCCATTCTTTTCCAGCTGCAAACCGGCTATTTCACTGTCCTTGCTCTATACTGGACCTGATAGTACCTGATAGTCAGTGGAAACGAGAAAACCAATCTCATACAATATCGAATACGATTACCTCGCTGCATATTCTACACACTACAACAAGTTTATCTCATCTGTTGAGCCAGTACAACCTTCCACGAGCGCCAAGGTAAGGGTTGTGGTCATGCGGGCAAAAGTACGCCCACGAAAACCCGCCGGTGATAACTTACCACGTCAAGACCGCACTGACATGTCGAAAGAGCAAGTAGCCGCCGACATTGTTGCGTTTCTGCGAAAGAGCATGGACGATGGGTCCGTAGCTAGTGACGACCGCGAGTCGCTCGAGGTCGCTGTGGACGCGATCATCCAGAGCTTCGGCGTCACGGACGCTGATGAGGCCAAAGCACGGAATCTCGCAGATCTCTATAATACTGCAACCCCGCGGGAGGCTGGTACCCGTGCCGGCACGCCCGTCGCATCTGTCGGCGGCAGTCCCGCAGATCAGGTCTCGGAAGCGGAGCAGGCCAAGCTCGAGGGCAACAGATTCATGGCGCGCAAGCAGTACAACGAGGCAGTGGAGGCGTACACAAGGGCGATCAAAATCAACCCCAACAGCTCGCTGTACCATTCGAATCGGGCCGCTGCCTACAGCCAACTTGGCCACGGATCGCTCGCCGTTCAGGATGCACGCACCGCCGTTAAACTAGATCCCAGCTACTCAAAGGCGTACTCACGGCTGGGGCTTGCATTGTACAGCATAGGAGACATTAGTGGCGCATTAGAGGCCTACGAGCTTGGCCTGAAGGCCGAGGGAAGCCAGCCCAGCGAGGGCATGCGCCGCGGCTACGAGACCGTCAAGAAGCGCATGGAAGAAGAGTCCAAGAAAGTGGCACCTGAGAGCACCTCTCCTGCTTTGGCTGGCAGCACTGCGAGGTCAACTGCTCCGGAGACCCCATCGAACGACATGTTTGGCGGTCTCGGCAACCTGAACCTGGGGGCGCTAGGTGGACTAGGTGGGGGCATTGGCGAGCTTCTCAAGAACCCAGAAATCCAGAAAATGGCCCAGAATATGATGTCCAACCCTAGCGCAATGGCCAATCTGTTGAATAACCCCACGGCGCAGAAACTCCGCGAGAGCTTCGCAACTGGGAAAACACCAGACCCCGCTGACGCCGCTGAGGCTATGAAAGACGAGAGCCTACAGAATATGATGCGCAATATGATGGGCGGCGGCAAGTAGGAGTCTCTACTAGTTCTTTATGACTGCTGTGACCCTCTGTACCTGCTTTTCTTTCTTCTCATATGGGCTCCGTGGACTTAGAATAAATGCTATGCAAATCATGCTAATAAATTAATTTTCAGCGAAGTTGTTGGACCTGGTGGCGGGCTCGCAACAGACGCATCTTCAGATCTCGGTGCTTGTTCAGCGCGTTCCCCGCATACGCTTTCATGATCCCCATCAGGAGGTCGCCCTGGAGCTTGTTGAAACTAGCTAGCTCGCTGGCAAGAGAGTCGTGGGCACTTGCGATAGACCCTGTGAGTCTGTCGATCTTGGTTCGCAGCGTGAAAATTACTGCCTCCTTGTCTTGAATTGCCTTTACCCGGCGATCTTCAAAGTATGCCAAGGGCCACGACTTGGTCGACCCAAGCCGGCTCAGCTCGTCCCGATTATCAGAAAGTTCCTGCTTTGCTTCCTGGAGCTGCTTGACCATGCGAACCGGCCGCTCTAATGATTCCACCAACGAGGACGCACTTCTCGCCTGGGAGACGAGAACTCCATTCTGAATTTCCTGAATTGTTATACCAGGATGCAACGACCTGGAGATGACCAAAGGGAGAACCTTGTCGAGTCGCGGATCCTGTAGGCAGAGTAGCCGGTAAGTAGTCTCCACGGACAAATTAAACGACTCCTCGGCATTGGTCAGTCGACGATGTACAGTGCTCATCTTGATGAATAGAAGCAGGAGCTCTTTTACTTGCTCAATTCCGTGATTAAAAAATGTCGCGATTGAGCTCACCTCGCCTTCAGAATAGCTCAACTTCACGGTTCCATCGAGATTTTGTCTTTTCTGCTTGTGAATCTCCCAAATGCCTTTCTTTTCTGAGGAAGGCACTTCTTTATCTGTCCAGTCTCCGGTGCCACAAAACGACTCGAGCTCTGGGCAGTTTTTGAGCGACTCAAGCGACGTCAATAGAAAGATGTAATAGCACAGGCTGTATCCAATTGCTTTGAACTTGGCGCGATAAAGCCTCCATGGATCTAAAAGTATTTGCATGTCACCTGTGAGAGGGGGGACCCACGACTGAGGGTACTTGTGTTGCAAGATGGATCGCAAAGCCACAAACTGGTCCAAGGACCTGCTGAAGTCGTCATCACTAGTGGGGCTTGCGATACCGAAAAAACAAATGTTGTTACTCAAGGACGTTTTCAAGGTAAACGAAAATTGCCGATATATACCCCGTTTGACGTGCTGCCTGAGAATATTTGTGGATTCTCCTTTGGCCACGTCAAAAACTGTGTAACCATAATTGTCCCGCTGCCAGACATCTGCCTTGTGCAGTACAAGAAGCTCAACGAACTCATGTCGGTCGTACTTTGTCGCTAACATAAGTGGGCTCTGGCCTTTATTGTTCAGCCAGTTTGGATCAAATCCAGGCATATTCAAGATCTTCTGCCGGAGCTCCGGGGTCCTCGGGTTTACAACATGGAGTAGTGAGTTTCCCTTGCGATCAAAGTGATCGTAAGCACTCGCCTGCGGATCTTTCTGCCATTGATCAAACGCTTCGACCAACATATCGTCATAGTGGGGATGATCGTAGCAACAGCACAATACAGCCAGAGGCGATGAACCGCGCGAATCTTTGGCACTCCAGTCAATTTGGTGACCGATAGTAGCAATAAGTGTTTCATCATAGTGCAACAGATGCCCAACAGATTGATCATTCTTATTAGTCCGGCGTAAATACTGCTTTTGCTTCGCCACCGGCAGTTGGGTCGTGATAATTTCTAGTATCAGACTGACGGCCTCTTTTTCTTCTGCTTCGAGCGCAGCCATGAGAAGAGTACACCCATCAGCATCAACATCATTAGCTATCATGGAACACGTGAATATGTTGGGAAACGTGGTCAGGAAATACTTCAAAAGGCCAGTCAACCTGTTCTTTATAGCAAAAAAGAGACACGAGTCGCCATTAAGATGACTTAATAGGACTGACGCATCCACGTCGTTCGCGACTTTGACAAACTTGACGCTCTCCGCAGACGGAGTCGGATTTGACCTATTACATGCACGAGGCACTGAGGAGTGGGCCTGGGCAAACAGTGCAAGGTCATTCCAGAATGCCTGGTTTGCGTTGGATAATCGAACGAGTTTTTTCCCCTCCTGCTCCATGTGCAAGAATATGGAGTTGTATGTTAACAGTGTGTAGGCCAAGCTTCCAGTCTCAACATGCGTGTAAGGCCCCGAAAAGCATCGGACGTATGTGATGATGGAATCAGTCAGAGGATATCCTGTGGCCCGAACAATTGCAAGGAGCAAAAGGCCAATCAGCATATCCGCACTTGTAGGTGCAGAGCCAGCTGGCCCAGCACCCAACAGCGAAAGAACGCTTAACAGCACTGTCGCGATTTCAGAGGCATTTGACGCCTCGGTGAGGTCGTGAATACGTCCACAGGCCTCGGCGATTAAAGACTCTGCGGCGCACACGTCTATGTCGGCCGGCAGATCAACTTGTGAAACGTCGAGGTAACGCATTTGCTCTTTCAATCGATTGTGCTCAGCCGCTGGGCTCAGAACGTCAAGGCGGTCAAGGACTCCGCGTATAAATTGATGCTCAAAATACTCGTGCACCGCGCCCGGTGCATTGACGCCAATAGCCTGCATCTCGCGATGGGCCCGCGTGACGGTATCTTCAAATGCTTTCGACAACTCTTCAACAGTTTCAAACTTATCTGGACAGAATTGCGATAGGAATGGCTTTAATATTGCAGAGCCCTTGGCTTTCTGGCGTTTGGAACCGAGTGCATCGTCTAGCTCAAGATGTGGCTCACCGTTACGCAAAATGTACTCCAGTTCACGCTGCTGTCGGGTAAGTGCTCCGCCACTGACCCTCCTTGGGGCATCCAGTGTAGGTTTCAAAAAGTCAAAACGGCCAGATGCAACTGGAAGCAATAGTTGCTCTATCTGCAGAACGTAGAAGAGTTGCTCAGCGCTGATGTAGGCAACACCTGGATTCCACAGGTACGCGTGGGTAATGCGAATTTTGTCCTGGCACGGAAAACCACGCACTCGGCCTATTTCGTGCTCAGTAAATGAAAGAGTTCGGCCGCTAACCATGGTCGAAGCACTAAACGTCGGCAAGAGATTCTGGCGCGACGAGTCCAATTGCACCACATGCGAAAGAAGATACGCGTCTTGATAGAGTACACGGGGGTCGACTTGTTGCAGACACAACGCTGATGGGACAACTAAAACGAATTTGTTATGTGTTTTGAAGAGATTTCTGGCTTGAGTCAATCGTGAACTCGGGATCGACGACGACTCATCAAAAAGGGCATTTAACAGCGGATTGCCATACATATTCCATGATTGATGCTCGTTAGATTCTGCAGTGATAAGTTGTGGCAATTTCTCGCCAAATCAACTGCTCTCTCCGTTAGGAAAGTTAGATAAGCTGACCTTGGCCAGTAGGTTTTTGACGTCTAAGAAAAAGCTCGCTACCAAGCTACCGTGGCCGAGCAATTTTGTTGTAGTATTGATGGTGCACAGGCGACGAGAAGAAAAATTCCGCCGCAAGGTGGATTTTCCGGCCAAGATGGCTATGTGGGATTTCAAGCACTGTGATCCTAAAAGATGCTCCGGAAAAAAGCTGGAACGGCTCGGCTTAATTCGCTCTCTCCGAGTGGGCCAAAAATTTGGCGGTATCGTAGTATCCCCGAACGGAAAATACCCTGTTTGTCCGGACGATGCGCCAATTGTAGAGCAGCATGGTGCAGCTGTGGTCGAGGCGTCCTGGGCAAGAATAGACGAGATCCCGTTTGACAAAATTGGTGGCCGGTATCTGCGACTGCTGCCGTACCTTTTTGCCGCAAATCCTGTGAACTACGGTCGGCCCTGGAAATTGAATTGCGTGGAGGCGCTTGCTGCGTGTTTCGCGATAACCGGCCACTTTGACTGGGCCCAACTTGTGCTCGAGAAGTTCACCTGGGGACACGCGTTCTTGGAGCTCAACCATGATCTTTTGCACATGTACGCTGATTGCACCGACGCAGCGAGCGTCCAGGCAGCACAAGACGGGTGGCTAGAGGCTACAGGCGGAAAGGTAACCATCCCTTCAAAATCGACGCGCCAAGAGCTGTCTGAGGAAACGTACTCAGACTCCGGGCTCGAAGATTCAGACGGCGCCGAAGAGAGTGAGTCAGGGGAAGCGTTGACCGCCGATGTAAACGTCCTTAGCATTGGCACGGAGCCTGAGGACGAATCCGAGCACGAGTCTGAGGCCTACTCTGATTACTCTGACCTTGATGCGCCGCAGGCTACCTTGTGAATCAGCGGCCGAATTATTTATTAGGTTCTGTACATAGCTAATCTGCACCATCCTGCGAAGCCTCTTCTTCTTCCGACTCCTCCAAAGCGACAAGGTCAGCTGGGGCCTCGGACTTGGTTCCGGTAAGGTAGTCCAGGAGCTCTGACACTCTGTACGTGTCAATGAACGCAAAGAACGCGTGGAATTCATTCTCCTTGGCCTCCTGGGCATATATTTTATCGTAGATGTGCTTGCTTTTGAATGCCTCCATTTCTTGCTCGTAAGGATCAAAAGTTATGCTTGGTCGCCCAAGCTTGGCCAGGCGCTCATTGTAAGCATCGTACTTGGGCTGCTCCAATAACAGTCCAAGCGCGGGTGCTTTAGGGATGCCTATCTTGATATCCTCAAAGAGGCCTGCAACACGCGTCCGCGGAACACCCAGGCGCACTATCAGTACAGCCATAGCAATCATTTTCCGGATCTGGTGAAGCATGAAAGACTGCCCATGTATTTTGATAGATACCCATTCAGTGCCGTTGATCAACTTGGGGTCCGAAACAGTGAGAGACTTCATCACGCGCATCGCACTGGGGTCGTTATAGCCCTTTCCGACCGTGAAGTTATGAAAGTTGTGAACACCCTCGTAGATCTTGAGAACCTCGCGCAGCTCATCGATTCTCTCAGGAAGGGCACGGTACGCCCTCCGGTGCTTGTTCTCTATGCTACGCACCAGTTTTTGTTTCCGTTCCGAGAGGGTGGGGCCGTCTCCGTTCTCTGTAGCTTTAGCTTCTTTCCCCGTTGCCTCACCTTTTTCATTGTCTAGTTTTCCCATCGCGAGAATTTCGTCGGGAGTTACCCCCTCTTTCCCCAGCTCATCGTGAACGGCGTCCCAGAAAACAGCAGCCTCTTTTTTAAGAACCTCTGCGATCTGGTAGTCACTGGCATTAGCAAGTCTCTGACCCAAAGGTGTAGACGGCTTGGGGCTCATCAGCGTATAAGTGGGTAGCATGTACTCGTATATTCTCGATGAACAGCACTTTCTGCACTCAAATGATTTATTTGTCCGAGAATAGCTCCAAACGCGTATTTGCTCGGGGAGGTGCGAGTTGATTTTCTCAACAACGTCATCGTCCTCAACAATAAGTTTCAGCGAAACGACATTGCCAGCGGCGTGCACGCCTTTATCTGTTCTGGCTGCCCTTATGAACGAAGACTTTTTAAGATCGTCCGAGTTGTCTTTAGAAATAGCGCCCGCCTTTACGAACGCCTCGAAAAGCTCGCCCTCGATCGTCTTGTGTGGCGGGTTCACCTGCATGCCATGGTAGCCAGTTCCACAATAGCCAATTAATACACCTACTTTTCTTTTAGGGCGACGCGCCTCTTTCTGCTCTCCTGACGCAACGACTTCGGTGCTTTCGAGCTTGTCCGAGGTTAGTGCTCGTTTGGAATCAGACGAAACCACATTTTGAGGGGGAGGTCTCTTCACACTACTGGCAGTCATTTGGCTAATAAATTTCAGGATCCTTGCCAGGGTTGTCTTTGTCATAAATTTTTATCTTTTAAGCCAGTCTCGTAAATGTATATCATAGCTGATTTTAATTGATTCAGAAGCCAAACTTGCTCTTTACCACACTTTTAATCGCACTATTTCTGGCGCCTTTCTTGGTGTCATCCACCATGGTCATAAGGTTGTCGAAGGTCTCGTTTAGAGAACCTTCGGCCGAGTCGTAATATTCATTGAAGGTCTGACCCCAGGTCTTGGTACCACTGGCTGCATTGCTAGGGGTTGGGTGATCAAAACTTGTCGGGAGACGCGATTGTTGGGGGCGACGCGCCGGAGCGCCTGGCCTCGCGGTGGGATCTTCAACGGCCACTGTAGCATCCCCACGCCTGGATTTGGGACGTCGGGGCCCACCAAGGAGCGCGTCCACGTCCTCAACTTTGACAAATTGCCTTCCGGTAAGCCATGTCACTGCAGAAATTGTCGGCCGTGCGGGTACAAGTATGTCTGCCTTGTAAAGCGTGTCGATTGCGGGCTTCGTCCCAACTCCCCATATCCCCATACAAGCCGACGTTTGTGAGTCCAGGGGAACTAGCGCATCACCGTTAAGACTTATCTGCACGCGCTCTCCTGGGATGTGTTCATACGGTACCTGATAAGTGAACAGACTCGACAGTCCTGGTATGCCGTAGGCGGTAACTTTACCTTTAGCATTTACCACCACCAAGCCAATGGCGTCACCCTGACGTACGCAAGCGAACCCAGCACCGAGCAGTGGCGTATCGAAGCTCTTATGGGCTCCTTTGGGTTTTGTGCCAGTGACATGAAATAATCTGGCATCTCGCGAGCTTACTGCCAGCAAACCACCAGTGACATGTATGCCTCTTGACAGTTGGCCCATTACTTCAGGAGAGGCGCCAGCCAACTTTCCTTGCTTCAAGTCGATGAAGGAAAGGTGAAAAACCGGATCTTTCCCAAGTAAGTAGCTAGTATAACTTGCTACCTGGTAGCCCCCACTGGGCATTGGGAGAATTTTGAAAACTAGCACCTCACCGCTAGTAGTCCCCGCCGCTAGTAAAATACTCGAGTAGCTGTCCTGCCCCGCAGCCGCAATTCCCAAAGCAAAAGTAGTAACATGCCCAACTTTCGGGGGCAACTGTTCCTCAAAGATGATTGCGGGCCCACGTCTGTCTACAACAACCATACGACCATCGTCAAATCCACAGGCGACGAATCCAACATCTGACTGCAACAGCGCTGTGGGTGCAGACTGGTTGGGGTTGAGCACTGCCCACTGTGGCATAAATCCCTCTTTGAGCTCCAGCATCGTTTTTCCTGCCACGTTCTTGATTCGCGGGTCTACAGAAACGATGGCATTGCTAACAGGTGTGTTTTTTTTGAAGGAAAATAAATAGACGTTGCCCGTGGCAGATGCTGCTGCAAGCTCTGCAACAGAGCCAGCCAGCGATATCTGCGCCACGGCACAGTTCTGTTCTTCAGGAAGGAGCCCGGTGATAGAAGTCTCCAAGACCCGGAAGTCACCGCCTGTGGTCTTTGACTCATCGAACAGTTTCACTACACCGCTGATACCGCCAATAGCAAATATCGTGCACAAAGGACCGCGTCGCTGAGACCCGGCCACGGTAGTGCCACCGCGAACAAAAGGTCGCGGGGCAGACATCATCATACCTGTCCACTGGTGGCGAGAAACGCACTCAACATCAACACACGTCTGTCTAGTGGCGATCCACGCAAGCGCTGGCGGTAGTACCATACTGTCAATCTTTGCCTCTTGGAGTTCTGGTAATTTAACGACTCGCTGAAATCCATTATCGAGAAGAGCGATCAGGTAGGTAGGATCATAATTCCCGGTGTAGTGCGGGGATCCGTGCGGCAGTACCACGGCTTCGGTTATACTGCGCCTCAGTTTAATGCCGCTCAGGCGGCCACCGGCAAAAAACTTACCCATAGACGAGTAAGATGATACTGAAACGACCGGTGTCTGGCCAAAATCAATTAAACTCAACGTGTTGCCGTTTCCATAGACCAAAAACGTATTCTCGGGCTCCTTCCTACAGCACCAGCGGACAAAAGGCTTCGCGTTAAGAGTAGCAGAGGAAATGTCGCCTTCGGACGGTGCTGTGTGCATCTCGCGCGTGCACAAGTGCTTGCCCGTCTGGCCGTCCCAAAAGGCTATCGTACCATCGTTTTGGCAAGTAACTATATGGCTTCCGCTGGGATGCCAGCTGGCCTGGACAATCCGTGACGGAAAAGACCCGGCCTTTTGAACGTCGCAGTGGAATACGATGTGGTTCTCCGAAAAACTGAAAACGGCAGCAAGATCGTGGTACGCAATCAGGATCTGTCCAGGGTCCCGTGGGTGCAAAGAGAGCGAAACAACTGGACTCATACGAGATGTTGGCTTGAGCTGCTTTTGAATACTGTCAACACGGTACGACGTAGTGCAGCCTCTGTCTACGTCGTACACAGTTACCTGGCCATTTTCGTGCCCCAAAAACAGCCAGTCCATGGCCGGATCTGCGTATACAAATGCAACACGGCTGGGAATGTTATATTTTGCCCAGATTTCTTGCGTGTCCATCGCCCACACATAAAGTGTGTTCGCTGCATCAATGACGGCCAGATAAACACCCTTCAAGAACACAGCAAAGTGAATGGGCAGTCGGGAACTAGTGGTGAAATCCACCTGGACAGAGCCCTCCCCAAACACATGGACACCCCCCTGATCAGTGCCGGCAACCATCAAGGATTGCACCGGGTCGTAGGCCAAAACTAGGATTTTGCCGGCAACTCCGTAGCGGTGCAAATCATCCGGACGGAATTGCTGCGCGATAGCGCCCGAAAACTCTGTTCGCTTGCGAAACATCGACAACTTGCCGTCCAGCTGGCTGCTCTTAAATAGCGACACGTGACCTGCGACAATGTCAAAGAAGCAGACTGCGCCAGCTGGTGCTGTTACGGGACTAATTCATATAAAGAAAAATAAAAAAAAAAATTAAAAAAAAGGGTTAGATCACGCTGAACCACACATGCACTGACAATCAGGAACTGGACAGACTTCGTACTTGCGAAACCATTCCTGCGCGTGACACCGATGATACCCATGGCTACAACTCATGCAAAATGTCGGCCAGCTTTCAGCTGGGGACTCAAACACGGGCCCTAGGGGCAACAAACAAACGGCGCAGCATGGCAAAGGAGCATTGCACCGGGGACACCTAGTAAGGGGTGTGGTGCTATCGCGCTTCCCTCCTAGTATCGTCTTGCAATGAATGCACTTTAAAAAGACCTGGGTTGGGATAGGAGGTTGCACGGATATTCCGCAGCGCGATTTGGCTAATTTATTGTGGGCAACGTCGAAGCTGGCTCGCTGCCGGAAGAACCGCCACTTGTTCAGAAGATTTTTGTAAGTCGCTGTCCAAACATCGACGCGAAAGTTACTAAAGAACCGAGGCGATCCAAATGTCATGATTAAAGCCGCTGTTTGAACGTCACTAGTTTTGTCCACGAAAGTCTCAAGCAGATCGAGCAACGAGGGGGAAAGTCCCGTAAGCATTATGCCCTCGATATCACCATTCCGAATCGCCCGTTCAGTAAGCCTTGCCAGATAGCGAGTCAGGTCTTTGTCTTCCAAGAACCTAAACGCAATGCCCAGTCGCTCTGTTAAAGGCAAAGACCCATCGTCCAAAACGTCGAACCACGAGCCGTCGGCTGCATAGGCGAATATAGCTCTCAGGTACGGCATGGACATTTCGGAAGCCAGCTTGCGACATTGCTCACGCCAGGGGTTATTGGTTTCGACATCCTTGTATACAAGATACCCTGCTACTGCAGATGACATTAGTCTAAGCTGCCCCTTTCGAGACGAACTTAGACTTCCCACTGCACGTTCAACGTCTCCGTGGAAGACTGCCCAAGCAGCCGCCTTTTCGTGTAGCCCCTCACTTTCCAGTCTCTTGAGATGAGCCTCCAGCTCACTGATGGGAAAATTCCAACCCACGGTCCGCAAACATAGTTGCCTATAGCCAGCTTTGGGACCCTTGGCACACTGTGGAGACACAAAAATCTCTGCAGGAAACTTTGCCACAATCCTTTGGACGGCACTGTCGAACTCCTTTTCTGTAACTTTTGATGATCCACGAGCAAAACGTTGCTCTCGAGTCAGGGGTTTAAGGCCATCCCATAAGTTATGGACCCCGCAGTAGCTTAGATCAACGCTTTCTGTCGCCATGAGGCCCTCTGTGTCTGTAATGCGTGCTTTTTGAAGCCACCTCCATGCAGACGCAAGAACAGGCGCGCTGGCCGTGTCAGGACTGTCAAGTACCTTTAAATTAGTATCACAATCATGTGAGTAGTTATAGAGCGCTCGACGTTTCATAACCTGAGCAACATCGTTTCGCAGAACCTCACTATACGGCAAAAACCCATCATCGTTGTCGCCGAGCTCCTCTGACCCGGCAGCATCTCCATAACGGGGATCTAGATTCAGGTTATCGAGCCGCTTCTCTGTTGCACGCAGCTTGTACGAGTCATCGTCGGCTATTGTGTCGCCGTCGAAAAAGCTCTCGGAATCACGACGAGTATCTTTATCGGCAGCATGAGAGGGGTGTACCACAGGCTTGTTGCCATCAAGCTTTATGAGAGCGTTTGATTCCAGAACAAGTAAATCATTATTGGGGTTGAAGTAGAGACTTGAAGGAGAGCTGCCCGCAGCCATCCGAAACACCTGGCCCGATTGCCGAATGCAAACAAAGTCCGTCTGGCCGGTGCCGGGATTTATAGCAAAGTCAAACCCGGTTACCTTGTCGTAATCTGTGGTCACATCATACACTTCTTGAACAAACAGGTTGAAATTGAGAGCCGTTTTTGGTTTACTATCCCCTCCTGTGACAGCAGATGACAGGTTGCTCACAGGGCCAACATGCATGTTCTCTGTACTGGTTTTCGATACTTTCCACTTTCTTATTAGACCGCCGTCATGCAATGCAGCGAATTCGTTGTTAGCAGAATTGGAAAAGTGTAGCGATCGAGGGGCCTTTGCTCGTGAGTCGCTGAGCACTCGCGGGATAAGAAGCAAAGGCTCTGCAGCAGTTACAGAGCTGCCTAGCTGTCGTCGGTCCCACAGGGCCACCGTGCCCCCTTCATTGTAGCTCAAAAAGCAGGTGTCGTCAACCGGGCTCAGCCTGAGCCCATAGGCATATCTTGTGGGAATGTGATGGCCAGTCCCGGCTAACCGTATATCGAGCTCTCTTATGCTCTTATATGTGGCTGCTAGCAGCAAATTGGGATTGCTGGCCAGGAATTCAACCGCAGTAACAGACTCGTTCGCAAGAGTCGACACAATTGGCGCAGAGTGTCCGTCGTCACTCCCTGACTTTTGGGCATCCCAAATAAGCAGGGAGTCCTCGTTCCGTGTCTTGTCCAGACCGGCAGCAATTAGGCCTGCCGAATTGAAGGACAGTGTGCTACACTGGCGTGACTGGCGAGGCTCGAGTTGCAGAAGGGATTTTGGAGAATGGATAAAATCGTAGACTCGAACAGTTCCAGCAGAGTTCCCGATGGCTGCAACTCCAAATTGTTTGGGTGAATATGTGAAGCACGCCACAGTGTCGTGGACATCTATAGCAGCGGTCTTGGAGGTAATATATTCTGCGCTCCTGTCTAATTTAGCCTCATGCAACGCGAGTTCGTCCCGTCCGAGACCGAGCGCAACGAAATACTGAGTATCCGGTTCATCCCAGGGAATCGCGTGCAAGATGTCGGCCGACATATCGCGAACCGGAGAACTGAGTCGTCGAAGAGTGCGATTGGTAAGTAATCCCCAGGCGAATCAGCAACTTTTCTGAGTCTAAAACGCACGCAACTACTTTAGATATGTGGAGCAGTTGATATTATATATGTACCTAAAAAACGACACCCCGTATTCGCAGACATTCTAGTCTTTTAATTCCTCTGCAATGAATCCATTCTCCCGAGATCAGAATCCGGTTAGGTAACAATAGGAAACTGTCATTTTATGCAAAACTGGCTATAAAAGTTTAGTCCCTGGGTGCACATTTTCGTAGGGTAAATGATCAGGAGCCTCAGGAAATTTGGAGCTGGACTTTCTTGGGCTGCTCGCTCAGCCAGGGTAGCAAGGTCCTACAGTAATAGTGAAAATGATTCTCTTGGAAAGACAGGCAGTCCTGATTGGAGCTTTCTAACAAAAGCTATAGAGAGAGCCGAAGTCCAGGACACGAAAAGATCGCGGTTCAAGGCCAATTTTCTG
Source organism: Wickerhamiella galacta (assembly GCA_030582755.1). Lineage (NCBI taxonomy): Eukaryota > Fungi > Ascomycota > Dipodascomycetes > Dipodascales > Trichomonascaceae > Wickerhamiella > Wickerhamiella galacta. Next base: position 128,408 of record JAJMGW010000009.1, on the reverse strand, counting down.
GGTAAGCAAACGGGCGTTGACAAGGAAACACGGTCGGAATTGAAGGAGAAGATGATCTTTTCGCAAATATTTGACTCGGTGTTGGCAAAGACCCAAGCGAAGGTGCACAAACCCCAGGGAGCTGCTAAGCCGGTATCTAACACATTGCATTCCCTCTTTGAAACCAACGATGTGGGCCAGCTCATGCCGAAGACAGCGCAGCCGGCCAAGCCATTCGGCCGAGCTGCCTCTTCAGAGTCCAACAGAGCGAGACGGAAACGGGATGCGACAGAATCATATTTACAACCTATATTCGCGCATATCGACTCTCTTGCTACCAACAAAGAGGTCGTGAACTATTTCACCAATACGGTAGTGCCTACTTTCAAGCCACAGGTCGAAAACTGGGATACGTTGGAGAATACCTGGAGAGCCCCAGTAGTCTGCCCCGAGACTGCACCCGCAATTTTGGCCAAGTGTCTAGACACGCTCACTGACACATTCAGTGATCCGTTGGGTGCTCAGCACATATTTGAGAGAGTCAAGCTCCTAGACCTCGAGACAGACTCGGCCATGTGCGACGCCGAAGTCTACAACCGGATGATCGCGCTCAGGTGGGAGTACTACTTGGACCCGTTTCTTGTGGTTGATACTGTGTCGGAGATGTTCATAAACGGTGTGCGGGGCAATGCACAAACTGCAGAGATTCTAGGAGCTATTTCCCGGACGGCGAACGATGCCAAGCGGGGATCCCTGTCTGCAGATAAATTGCCATTATGGACAGCGAAAGATGACGAACTCATAGGGCAGCTTGTCAAGTACCGCGCTAGTATTATGGAGTCGCTGGCAGCAAAATCCAACCTTCGCCTGTGAATCTGATCAATTCAGGCCACCAAGGCGAATTGCATCGTGCCAAAAGATCCTATACCAAGTGTCACCCCTGGAAGTTTCACTTTCACTGGATTGCCGATCGCTATTGGACTTTTGCACAGGTGGTACCCAGCAGCCCATGTCGTGTTGACAGCCTTAGCGTCCACGTCCCAGGAAAGCACATCGCCCGCCGCGGTCAGCGCACTTGCTGAAGACACACCGCATGTAATCTGCTTGATTTGCGCGAGCCCAGCAATTTCGACAAGACGTCCCTGAGGGTTTATTCCGAATACCGCGCCTGTGTTTGCGATGGCCAGGAACTCAGGTTCCTTGTAGGCTATGAGTTGGTCAATGGTCCCATTTGGCAGGGTTAGTTCCACTATTTTCGTCCTGCAACGGAACTTGAAGTCATGAGGCGCCTCGCAGTCAAGAATTTTTACCGATCCTTTACCCGTTAGAAACGCGCAAAAGTAGCCACCGGGTACATATTTATTAGATGTCACTGCGAAGTCAACAATCTCGTTGCAGGCTAGGACATTCTCAAAGTTTGTGACAACAAGGTTCTCGCCGGAACACTCCTCTGATTCTCGGCTCCAGTAGATGACGCCCCGCCATTTTATCAACGCAAAGTAGGTGTTTTTCTGCTGGACCACCTTGAGACACTTACCAGGAACGGGAAGCTGTATGGGCTTTAGGCCCAAGGATACCTGGTTTTTACTGTAAACCAGGCGGCTGAGCTTGCCGTTGGTACCTATTGAGATGCAGCTGGTGACCTCGTTGACAGGGTATGGGGGTACAAGCGCTGCGGTCCCCGACTGACAGAGTGTCCGCACAGTGCCGTCTGCGGAAATGAACAAGTCACAATTGGCTAGCTTCCGAACAGGGGAGCACAGTCCCTTCAGTGGATAATATGGAGTTTGCATTAAGGGCCTTGCATGCATTGCCGCCTTCATCATCAGGATATCATACTCATCTTTACTGACTTGGCCATGTTGCAAACACAAACTGGGACCTGAATTCACAGTCTGGCGGCATGAGAAGAAAATACGAGCTTTACTTCGGCGCGCGTAGAGATTGAAGCCCGTTCCAGGGAGTGCGTTACGCTCGGGAAAGTATCGCTTTAGCAACAGCTCCCAAGGTTTGGAGCGTTCGACAACATCGCGAAAGAACCTCGAGGAAGCGCGAAGTGCTAGCAGGTCGTCAATTGATAGCAGATCTACCATGTGCACGATCAGAATATCCGCTCCCAGAGTCTGGAGCGTGCCGAGGGTTTCCCTCCTTCTAGATCGCCCCCCTTCCTTGACCGTTGTTCCACTGGTAGGCATTTCAAATATTAGCACCAAACACGCGAGAAGTCCTTTGTTGGGGTCAGCCTTCAAGGTCTGTCAACCAGCCCACATTTATTTAATGCACCCCACAACGCACATAGCCGCCCCCACAGATATCCCAACCCTACGTGACAGGTCATGCGCAATGTTCTCACCATAAAACGCTATGCTAAGGCATTATAGCACACTCAAAGCTCTTGAAGATAGAATTCTAGTCCCTGGCACTGGTATGTGTTTCTTTTGTGGACGTTTTATACATACATGCCCGAGTTTGTACATTATACGACAATTCAACAGTGCCTCGCTTAAACATCACAAGATCGATCGTCCGCGGGGATGCCCTAACAGTAGAAATTAAGAAACGTGATGTGAGAGCGCGGTCGCGTTGCTAGTCCACCTGTACTCTCAGTAGTCTGGACCGACTGTGTCGATCTTGGTGATGACTGTTCTAGACCATTGAACTCTGGCCGAGCCTAGACTATGGATATCCTGCAGGGCCCGGCAGTGGCACTTGCGGAAGTGGCCCTCGTGCCCGGTTCCGAGTTCAGTCCGCGCTCGACAATCGTTGTGGCTCGTCTCAAGGCCCTGCTGAACGCTGTGAGGAAGGTAGCCAGCGAGTTCCCGCAGCGTTTCACCGCAGCTCTCGCAGACCAAGTGTACCTACCACTGCATTATTTGTTACAGAAGGATGAGCTTGGTGATCAGCAGAGTGAAGTTCTGCTCCGGATCCTAGCAGCTCTGTTTGCCGGACCGTGGCAGGACGGTTTGACGTTCGAAAAGGCTCAGCAGTTTATTTCCATTACAACATATATCCTGAGCCCAGACCCGCCTGGTACAAACACTCAATTCCTGCGCAAATCCAGTGAACTCCGGGCTGCGGGCTTCAGTTGCCTCGACAGCATCTTCCACGCATGCGTCTCATCAGGAATTGCCAGCCGCATTGGAACCAGTCCCGCTTTGGCCCACTTGGTGACCCTTTCTTTGGACGCCCTCCAAGCAGACGAGAGTCTCGAGGCTCAGCTTGCTGTGTTTGCATGTTTGAACACGCTGCTCTTTCAGATTATCAGGGACCCAAACAAGCTTGCGCTCCTTCTGCCTGGGGTTTCTTCAAAGTTGGTCAACTTTTATGGACATAAGTACGGACGAAAACACGTGAAAGTGCGCGTGGAGGCTGTGCGGCTTTACGGTAAGCTTTTGTGTCTGTGTCTTGGCGACTCATCGTTGCAAGTAGCAAGCGACGTACGGACAGATGCTTGGATCAAAGCCTCTGCACACCAAATAAACTTGACGCTGGACGTCCTCTACCAGACACTTGTCAAATCCGACCAGCCGCCGCTGCTCACTGCAATTTGTGAGTTCATACAAGACGTTGCTCGAGACTGCACCGATACTCTAAGTATTTGTCTCCCGTCTCTATCAGACATGCTCCTTTTCTGCGCTTCGCAGAAAGACGTCAAGTCGATTTCTGATCAGGCACTCAACGCCCTGCAAAAGCTGTCTGTTAACACGTCATTCGAGAAAAGTCTGGAGGAGAGGCTGCTAGATTTGATTCGGGGTCTACCCCGGAAGTTTATGAGTGCAGATCCCACCGACCCGAACCTGTCGTTGAGTGCGCTCTCCATTGGGCTCAAATACACGACGAGCCTGCCGCTGATAGATACACTGTTATCGAGTGTTGACGAAGCACTCGTGATTGAGCAGGCCCCACAGTCATTCAACAGCGAGAATGCAATAACAAGGGTTGGCCGTGCTGAAGTTGTGACCGAACTGGAGGTCGGAAAGATGCATCTAGATACTAGGATAACCCTTTCTGATCTGGGTATCAAAATACAGCTCTCTGACACAACTCAGATTGCCCTCTACGATCTTTTTGCTTCCATTGGGCGCTCCTCTTATGGAGGTCCTCTGCTGCAACAGGTTTACGAGCGCTTGCAAGACACCAAGCCGGCCCAGTTTTTGACCAGGACACATTTACTCTGGATTGCCTCGGGTGTCTTTGCCGGATTCATGCAAGTTTCTAGTGCAGATTCGCAACTGAGCTATGACTACTTGGACACCTCGTTCTCAGTTATCGATTTGGCAGGCTCCCTTTCAAGTGCTGAGAATCCGTATTTGGTCACAATGTCACTGTTTATGCTCGGCCAAGTATGTACGTCTCTGGGTCCGGAGATCAAAGGTCTGCTTATCGATATCTTGAACCCCGTGCTGGATATGCTTGGGAGCGGCAGCACCGCTGTGGTGGTGCAGGCAAAAAACACACTACGCAAAATTGCTTTTGCTTGTGGCTACAGCGACGTTAAGGATCTTATTCTCCAGAACAAGGACTATATCGTCGATGGAATATCACAGCGACTGAACACCTTGGACTTTTCTCCACAAACCTTGGAGATGCTCACGATTCTGATCATGGTTGCTGGTCCAACTATGGTCAACTATTTGGAAGACTTGATTTCTTCATTGTTTGTCATATTGGACAACTATCAGGGATACTCCAGTCTTGTATCATCTATCTTTGCCGCATTTTCGGCTATCGTTAGAGTTGTCTCCACTCATAAATTTAGAGCTTTGGAGGATCGCCCCGATAAAGAAGACCAAGACCGAGATCCAGCATCCCATATTAGTACTTTCGAGCAGCTGATCGAGGAGCTTCACCGCCCCCCGAAAGTGGATCCAATCGTCCAGGAACATGCAGAAAACGCAAAACTTGATGACTTTACTGAAAAATCTGAAAAAGAGTCGACTGCAGATAGTGATGGGGACGTCCCCATTGAGTCCGACATTGACGAGAGTGACAAAGATGATATCGATGCTCCAATGCAGGATGCAGACGAGTGGACAAGTCCAATTCCCCAGGCAACCTACAAAATCATCGACAAGATTCTGGACACTGCGGATCGCTTCCTGACACATGGATCTGCACAACTCAGGTACAATTTACTAGGGCTTATTTCGCTGAGCGTACCGATCCTAGCTACGCACGAGAAAACATTCTTGCCCCAAGTTCATAAACTTTGGGGTGTTTTGAGCGATCGTATTTTCGATGCTGAGATTTTTGTTGCTGAAGCTGCTTTCCACACTATTGCCGAAATCTGTATATATGCCGGTGACTTCACGGGGTCAAGGATGGACAAGTTGTGGGGACGGATTGTTAAAGCACAAAAGAAAGGGCTTTTTAACCGCGCGTGGCCGGCACATTCCCCTGAGCAGAGATATATTGCCGCGTTGTCGGACTGTTTCGCCGTCGATATAAAGCATGCCAGCGTTGATACTTTTGACAACATCCTTGAGTGTATGGTGCCCGTTTTTAGACGTGGAGAGTCGCGCAGCCTCAAACAGGCGCTGGAAGCTAAAAATTCAGATATGGTATGGCTTCTTATGCTAAACAAGGAGGACACTCCAAATCCCATCTATCCTGAATTTTTCCCCGTGAACCCTATACAGTTATCCACGTAGATTATAATTATTGAGCGCCTCTGGCGCGACGGTAGCGCGCATACTCCGGTTGCCACATTTGGTCCCTTACCCAGCCGTAGCACTCGCGGTATGTGGGCGGGATTTCAACTTTTTCGCCGGTCCATGGATTTGCCTCATTCTCGACTTCTGCGAGCCCCTCTTCTTTGGCTCTCATGATAACTGCTGTGGCGACGCGTGCTGAGATATCATTAATATCATCGACTTCCGGCAGAAGCCCAGCATTTGGGTCCTTGAGCACAGGTGACAGCCTCGCTAGCTCGTCAACAGCCGCGGCAATCATTCCCTTGGAAATGAACTTGGCTCTCGATAGGACCGCTCCTAGGCCAACGCCAGGGAAAATGAAAAAGTTGTTGTTTTCAGAGATGACGCGCCCGTTCACGGGCTCAAACGGGGAGCCAGTGGCAGTCAAAACTTTACCATCTGTCCACTCTATCAAATCTGCAGGGAATGCCTCGTGTAGGCGGGTCGGGTTGGATAATGGGAAAATGATCGGCCGCTCTACATGCTTGGCCATTTCTTGGACAACTTCCTTGGTGAAAGACTTGGGTCTCGTGGAGCAACCGATAAGCACCTGGGGCTTGAGTTTCTTTACCAGCTCCAGAAGCGAAGTGGTATCGACACCCTCCCAATCTTTGCTGTCCACCGCGAACGGTCTCTGGCCCAGGGTTATCTTATCGCCCAGATCATTCTTGATCAAACCATAACGGTCGACTAAGTAGATGTGTTCGCGAGCTGTCTTCTCGTCGACGCCACTAGCTGTGAGATTGTCAACCAGCTGGTTGGCAATCCCCACGCCGGCACTCCCTGCACCAAAGATAAGCACTCTTGCGTCTTTGAGGGAAAGACCGGTGGAATGAAGCGCCCCTTTTAGAGCACTCAATGTGACAGCACCAGTTCCCTGGATATCGTCGTTGAAGCAGGCCAGCTCCCCTCTATACTTTTCCAGAAGGCGCGCGGCATTGCGTACGCCAAAATCTTCGAAGTGGAGCACCGCGTGGCTGTAATTTTTCTTGACGACATGGACGAATTTGTCGACAAAGTCGTCGTAGACCTTGCCGCGGACTCGAGGATGTCTGGCGCCCATGTATAGCGGATCGTCAAGCAGATCCTTGTTGTCGGTTCCGGTGTCCAGGACCACAGGGAGTACGCGTGACGGATCAATACCGCCGCACACCGTCATTAGGGCGAGCTTGGCCACGGAGATACCAATTCCTCCGACACCCTGATCACCAATACCGAGGATGCCCTCGGAGTCGGTCACAACTATGTAGTCAATGTTCTCATCGTCGCCAAACCGACCCATGCGCAGCCCGATCTCATCTGGTCTGTTGATGTCCAGAAAACAGCCCTGGGGTCTGCGAAACAAGTGGGAGTATTGGGCAATGGCGTCGCCCTGGGTCGGTGTGTAGATTATGCGCATCATTTCGCGCAGATGCCGCTTGATCAGGGCAAAGTACAAGACTTGGTTCTGTACTTTGAGACTCTCGCAAAACCCGTTTTTCAGCAGGTCCGACGGACACATTTTGAACTGGCGGTACGCGCGGTCCACTTGTTTTTCGAGTGTGCCAACAAACGGCGGCAGCAGTCCATTAAGCTTGAAAATTCGACGCTCATCAAGAGTGAATGCGGACCCCTTGTTCAAGCTAGCGTTATTAAGAAGTTCCTGGCCAGACTGGGCAATGTCAATAACCGGCTCCTGCGTAAGACGCGTCGTGCGAGCGAACCTCGCTAGTGTTTGGCGCATGCCGAGCGAGTGAAATTTGCCGGGTTGAGTCAGTTGTCACCAATCAGATAAACATGCAGCGTGCCTGCAGATGTGTCAACTGGGGGGGGGGACGGACAGGCAGTCTGCTACCGTTTTTGGCTATACATAAATAGCATGCTGCTTCTAGCTAACGGAAGAGTCCAGATCCTGATCAACTACGTGTCTTGCGGATGCGGCGTTTTTTAGCTGGCACAGTCTCAGCCGCATCCTGCAGGCCATTAGGCACAGTCTCAGCCAGTGGGGCCTCCACCTCCTCCTTGACATCCAGTTCACCTGTGTCAAGCTCTTTGGTCTTTGTGATTTTAGCTCTGGTCCTTGAACTGGTCGTTGTCCTGGTCTTTAGCGCGTCGCCGCGCTCTTCGTTTGTCACAACCTCCTCCTTGACTTCCACCTCCCCGACGACCTGTGGAGCCTTGGCCGGCTTCTTTCCTCTCTTTGGCGCGTTGCTTGTGGATCCTGGTGGCACCTCTGCGCCCTGCTCTACCGTGAGCATCCTCTGTAGTTCAGGCACGTAGCAGCTGGTGCGCCCACCAACGGTCAGATGCGCAACCTTGTAGCCATCTGGCGTCTTCTGCTCGACCTTTTTGCGTCCTTTGCCCCACCTGTGGAGCATGAGCCAGTCTTTTGGGAAGGCTGCCGAGTTACCCTCCATTTCTACGCTCACCTTGCACACGCTCAGTAGCTTGGTGTACAATTGATCCAATTGTTCGGCCGAGAGGGTGTTTGCGTACTGTTCAGGGTGGATACGGGCCTGGTAAAGTATTTCGTCCGCCATCCAGTTGCCAATTCCCGAAAACACAGTCTGGTCCAGGAGAAGTGCCTTGACGGGTACCTTGCGTTTGCGAATTAGTCCGCCGACGGTCTCCAGGTCCAGCTCGGTCTGGGAAAAGTCTGTGCCCAGTTTCGACAGCGGCTCGAGCCCGAGAGCAGCCGTTGCAGGTTCGGCAATGAGCCGAATACGGCCCAACCGCCGCGCGTCAGTGAATGCAATTTCGCGACTATCGTCCGTAGTCAGAATAAATTTAGTGAACTTTGGTGGCCACGTCTCGGTCTCGCACTCCTCCACGACAATTTGCGCTGCAGACTGTCCGTCCTTCTCCATCTGCTCCATCCTCTCCTTCTGCTTGCGATCGCCCCCACCTTCCATGGCAATGAAGTGGGTGCGAATGTTCCGCACGTGGATCCACCCGGTCATACCGAAGTGGAGCACAATTGTGCGCGCACCATCGCACTCGAACCAGAAGTACTTGCCCTGCCTGCCCACCTCGGTGACCTTTGTGCCCACGACGTTCTCCTCGAAGACTGTGTTGGTGAGTGGCCCCACGTATACAATATCGTCCACGAACGTCGTAGCTTTCGAAATGGTGCGCCCGAGCAGGAACCGCCGCAGCAGTGACGCGGCATGCGCTACTTCCCCGAGCTCAGGCATGGCTGACCGATAACCAACTTGGTGGACGCTGCTGAAGGTGCACAGCCTCTGAGGCATCTCGGAGCCGTTCATGCTCGTGCCAGGTAGTTTTGTCTACTACGCTACCACGAGCGTCCATGCTACCGTCGAAGTTTTTGTGCAAAATCCCTAGCTTGATTTCTACCACCCACACTATACGACGAGCGGCTGGGCTACTTATCTGCTCTCTTATCATACTCTTTTGCGTACTCTTTAGCGTGTCTCTTACCATGCTCTCTAATGTGCTCTTTACCATTCTCTATTCCCTTTTACCATTCTCTATTACCATGCTCTTTTACATGCTCTACCATACCAACGTGACGTCACAACATGTCACGCTCTCGACTAAGCATCTGGCGGGCTGCTTAGTCTTTTTCAGCGGTAAAGCACTCTGTGTTTTTGCAGCTTATCCGTCCGGTCGCAATGCTAATGGAGCTCCCTGATCCGGGTGAGTATGACGTCTCACTGCGTACGGGGTTCCTGCCGGAGACACTCCCGCTTGAAAGCCTCCCCGTATATTTCGAGCCCTGGGAGCGGATCGTCAAGCAGCTGCCCGCGCTACTGGCGACGAAACGCATCCGCATGCTGGTGGACAAGATGCCTGTACTGAGCGCGGACAAGCTAGGTTCTGAGGCGGAATGGCGCCGCGCCTGCTCGATTCTCGGGTTTCTTGCCCACGCCTACGTCTGGTCCCGGCCCGAGCCGTGCCCACGTCTCCCCCAAAACCTGTCGGAGCCGTGGATCACCGTATCAGACCACTTTGGCCTTCCACCCGTTGCCTCGTTCGCGGGGCTGTGTCTGTGGAACTTCCGGCAGCTGTTTGACGCCGACGCCGAGCTGCTGGAGGAGTCACTGGCCAACCAGGCGATCGCCCCCGAATCTGGCCTCAAGAAAGAGACCGCACCCCCACTTCCCAACTGGCTCGACTCCTTGGCAACGCTGAGTACCTTCACGGGCGGTATCGACGAGAGCTGGTTCTACCTGGTGAGCATTGCCATCGAACGCCAGGGCGCCCCCTGTATCAAGCTAGGCCTGGACGCCATAGAAGCGGTCCGAAGAGAAGATACTGGCACCGTCATCGAGTGTTTACAGAAAATGGCCGAGATCATTGACAGCCTCGTCACATTGCTGGGTCGCATGTACGAAATGTGCGATCCGCATGTATTCTACTACCGTTTGCGTCCCTACTTGGCTGGGTGGAAGAATATGGCGGATGCTGGCCTGCCTGACGGTGTCTGGTATGGTAACGAGGAGGAGCCCCGTGTCTACTCAGGAGGGTCTAATGCCCAAAGCTCCCTGATCCAGGTTCTCGACATCATTCTCAACGTCGAGCATCATCCTACTGGGGAGCGCCAGCCTCCCAGGAGGGACACCCAAAACAAAAGCGACGGGGTTTCGTCTCCGAATCGGTCCTTTCTCAACGAGATGCGGCAGTACATGCCTCGCAAGCACCGCGACTTCCTAGCCCGTCTGGAACGCGTAGCCGAGATCCGTGAGTACGTTCTCGAAAACGCCAAAGCGTCGCCCGAACTAGTTACTGCTTACGATGCTTGTCTTGCGATGCTGAGGGGCCTTCGCACCAAGCACATCCAGATTGTGACCAGATACATTGTGATGATGGCCCGGAGCAGTTCTCAGGAGGAGCGCAACGGCATTGCCAACAACCAGGGCACAGTCGGCACCGGTGGCACCACGTTGCTGCCGTTTCTCAAGCAGGCTCGCGACGAAGTTGGAGATGCTTCAGCTAGCTCGTGGGGTCGCCGTCTGCTGACCACTGTCGAAAAGCCCGAGCAAGTGAGGAGCACAACGAAAATGAATATTGGGCATTGGTGAGCAATAATTTATAGTGTACGATTGACGAAGTAGCGAAACAAAAAGTATACATCTGAGTCGCAGAATAATAAATAGACATTACTTGTACAAGTAATGGATGGGGTTATGGCGGTCGCGGTAGCTGCGCAACCTCTTGCCATAGTGGTAAAGGGGAACAGCAAGCAAGCACAGACCAATCTCGACTCCCCCATATACGATGTAAGACGTTCTGCCTCCAGCTTTGGTGAAGAATATGGGCACGAAAATGCCAAACACGAACCCCATTACGTTCTTGGCGAAATTGAGAGACACAAGGGCCTCCGGGGCAAGTACACGGTAACAGTCAACGGCATAAGTAATCGCTACAGTCGAGCCCAGCGACGTCCCAAATCCTAGGAACGCCAGGAATATTGCGGGGACGATCCACAGATCCTTGTTAAAAGTTGACCAGCCAAACCCCATGAGCCCAACGGTGACAGTGACCATCACTGGAGCCACCATGACGAGTCTGAACTCGGGCTCGTAGACACCGTTATTCCATTTCGACATCTTTCGCACCAGGATGTCAGACGACTTGCCGGCCACCGCGGACCCTAGGCAGCCGCCAACAAACGTGGCCACGTAAAGCAGACCAACAGACGTCGAAGGGAAGTTATAGGGCTCCGCCGTAAAGATGGTGGAGATCGTTTCGGCAATAACCGACAGCCACACGACACTTGTTCCGTAAAGAAGCGTCGAAAAGAGAATAGACGGGTATACGTATAGCACAAACGGGCGCAGAGATGCCATCCACCAACTGTCAGGGGACTTTCTGCCAGTGTATATCGCCAGATTGCTCCAGAACGGAACGCGCTGCTTCGTATCAGGTACAGAGGTGCGAGCAGTGGGTGCGAACCGAGTTCGCGGAATCTGCAGTGAAGCACAATCCCCTGATGTAACGGGCGTCAGGTTCTCAACGGACGTGTTAGCCGACGTAGCTAACTTTGGTGTAGGGTTCTCGTTCACAGTGGATATTTCGTCGAGCGACACGTCCAGAGGAACGCTGGCTGTGCTGTGCAATCGCTGGCCGCTCTCCTGGAAGGCTGGGCGGTGCATTTTCTTTCGCGCCCGCTCGGCCATGGCTGATTCCTGTCTACTGCGCCTGTTGGGCATGGGTGTGCGGTCCCACCACGTCTCATGTACAAACACGAACGTGGCGACCCAGCAACCGCCAGTAATTATGGCTAGGATCCAGAAAACCCAGTGCCAGCCCAGCGAGTGTGCGATGAAACCAGACACCAAAGGCACAAGATTCTTACCGCCCAGCATGAGCAGAGTGTAGATTCCTGTACGGTAAGCGCGCTCGTGGGCAAAGTAGATCTCAGCTATGGTTGTAGAGGGTAGCGCTTCCGCCGGGCCTCCACCCAATCCACAGATGATACGAGCCCCCAGAAGAGACCCAAACGAGTTGGCGTTCGCCGCCCAAATACAGCCAGCAAAAAAAAGAGGCTGCGAAACGAGGTAGATGAGGCGCTTGCCATAGAGAACTGCTGTGGGCGCAAAAAAGAGAGCGCCGACCCCCATCGCAAGCATGTACGTGCCGACCAAGTAGGTCAGCTGGTCAAGCGGCCTTGCGAACTGGCCCCTCAGCACAGACATGAAGGGCGCCAGCACAGGCGTCTGACCACCTATTACAAAAGAGTACAGGCCAATCACCGCCAGGGCTATATCACGCCGCCACATGGGCCAATTCAGTGGATCGTTGGGGTCCTTATGGGGCTGGGGGTTCAGAATCACACCCTTGTTGTTCTTGAGAAGACCAGGTCCTTTGTTTCCCTCCTTATCTTCGCCGGGGCTCGACATCATGAACACGGTGCCCGTCACCTCGTCTTCCGAGGGCTGGGCTATCCAGAGTGTCATTGCGAACGATAGTGTGCCGAGATGGCGCAGGCGAGGACAGACTGTCGGGACTTGTCGGGCTGTTTCTTTGTTGTGGTGATCCGTCAGATAAGGATTCCCTAGCCCTGCGCGGCTTTTGTAACTGTGGAGACATTCCAATGGGCAACGCCGGGGCGTGGTAACAACAAACAATTCCCAGAGTATGGGCGGAAACTGCTAACTGGCACTGAATCTGGTGGCAACCTTACTCTGAGGGTCAACCAACACGGGTGCAAAGCTAGATGTGAAGCTAGTGTTAAGGGGCGGGGGAGGGCAATTACTGGCGGTATAACCCCTGGGAGGTATAGGCCATCAGTCGGCAGATTCCCAAACACCAAGGCTAATTTTACCACCCATGTTGCGTACAGTGACGTCATTAGACAACGCCTTTACGCGAGTTGCCCACTCTTCCAGATTGGTAAGCCAGACTGAGCGCTTAAGCTGCTAATTTTAAATCTTACCGGCCACAGACATGGCCGACACAAGCAACAGCCTTCACGAGGCATTCAATGCGTCTGAGACTGGCGGTGAGTGGGTCGACGACCGCACAAATCTCGTCGACGCCCCGCCTACCGATACTGCCACCGGTGGTTGGAGTGGCTTCATCGGCCGTCTCACGGGCGCCGCAAAATCCTACACAAAGTTACCCCAGGGCACCAGTGCCACCGATGGTGTGTTTGGGAACCTTCTGGCAAAAGAGGAGCGTGAAGACACACAGACAGAAGCCGCAGAAGAGCTCGATGACGATGTTACCCCAGTCGAGGAGCCGCCGACGTACGAGGAGGCAGCTGCGGACTCTACGCCGTCGTACTGGGAGACGACCATAATGTCATCCGGCTGGGGCGACGAGGTCCTCGTGAACGACCTGCCCGTGGGCAGTGCATTGCACTTTGCCTGGAATGCCGTCATCTCGGCCACGTTCAGCTACGTGGGCTTTTTCATCACCTATCTATTTCACACTACTCACGCGGCTAGAGGCGGGTCCTTTGTTGGATTTGGCATAACGCTGATCCAGTCCAGTTACGGCGTCGCAAGTGAGCCAACAGGCGTTCCAGGCCCCCCACCGCCCGAGTTTCATCCTGACGACCCAAACCAGTTCAATGGCGAGTCCTACACGGGTATTGTGACCCACGTTCCCGGTGGAATTGTGCGCGATGCACCAGAGGGTGCAAATGGCTCGCTGATCAGCAAAGTCATGTTCTTTGTGGGCATCCTATTCATTATCAAGGGTTTTGCCGACTACATCCGAGCACGCATGGTTAAGGCCGCCATTATGAGATACCAAACACCCCCTAATTCAGAAGAAACAATTACTACGGTAGTGGAGGAGACCCCAGTATAGACTTTCGACACTACTCTAACTTATATTTAGCCATATAATATCCGTTTCACGATACAGCTCCTGTGGAGCATGCCTGCAAGCAAATTGACTTGCTGGTCAACTGAATACGTCCTGTTTAACAATATACTTTTCCTTGATGTCGTTTGGAGTGCGTACTAATCGATAAACATAGTGTGCTCCAAGTGTGTTCCAGCTTCACGTCGATATGAGACCGAAGCCGTTGACCGTATCTCAAAAGGAACAATTACACTACTGTCAAATAGAAGCTGAAAATTGCGAGATGAGTCGAAAAAAAATCAGTTGTTGCGCCAGCCCGGAATCGAACCGGGGGCACATCGATGGCAACGACGTATTTTACCACTAAACCACTGGCGCGCGTTTTGTTTATCAGACAACCGCTCACATAACCTCTGACAGAGATTAGTGTGAACACCTGTACCCTGCTAGGGCCACCAGGTACAATCTCTAACGTAGATCTAACGACACTGATCGCTAATCAATAGTAACTGTTCTCTTTGAAACCAATCCGTCATTACGTCGGCTAGAGATATACGTCACCAGGAACGTGACGAACAGAGGGATAGATCACTTATCAGCATTCACCGTGACACTTCCCTCGCATTGTTTGTGAGAGAACCGATCACACTACCTTGGTAGGAACAGACGTGACATCACTAACACCACCTGATCGACAGCAACTATATAGAGACCCTACTACTTGAAGGAGGAAAGGGCCACCAGTACAACCTCTCTAACGACACGAATCGTTAATCAATAGCAAACTTCTTTCTTCGAATTCTATCCGCCATTACGTCGGCTAGAGATAAGGATCTCGTAATCTGAGATCATGAAGGACGGGCCACCAGGAACAATCTTTAACGTGGATCTCAATCAATAGAAGCTTATTTCCCTTGATTGTCTCCGCCATACGGGCAATACACGTACCGTTTTGGTGTACGCATACAAATCCCCATACGAAATTCCGACCGAGGAGCTGATGTGTTATCTCGAGAACGAAGATTTGTTTACTGAAGTAGCGGAGGAAGTCCGTCGCGGGGTACAAATCCTACCTGTGCGCATCGCAATTACGGAGGCGTTAGCACACGTTTATGGTGAGATGTGGCACTGCGGAGCTAGGTATGGATACCTGACCGCTAATGACTCATTTGTGTTCTTGCATATTCGAAAAGAAGAACCAGAGGTATTATATTACCACCACATTCGGCCGGCCGACCATTTGCCTGATAATCTGCCACCCGGATACAAACTGGACTGGGACCAACTTTTCTATACGCCATTGGGCCAGGTAACTAGCTTTGGTTTATTGGCGGCCGAACGTCTCACGAACCATGAGTACAAGCGTATGAGGCCTCGAACGAGAGGCCGCGTCTAGCCGAATGCTTAGCTAGCCGCCAGCGCTGTAAGGTCTACCTTGATGTCGTCACGGCCAGCTGGCTTAAAAATTGCTATTTATATCATGATGTTATTTATATTATTATGCTAGTTATATTATTATGCTATTTATATTATGCTATTTATATCATGATGCCATTTATATTATGATGCTATCCATATTACGATTATATTTATGTTATTATTATTATAATTATTATTATACCAGATAGTGATGAGAGGGCTCGCTTGTCGGCAGCTATTTACGATCGTTTCTCTGTAAAGTCTGGATATAGCTCTTCGGACGTGGCTGATAACGTGGCATGTTGTAGTGCTGTGCCGTACGCTTCCGCGGCTTCCGATCTCTTCTTAGATCCTTTGGTACTAGTTTGTTTTCCCGGTGAGATGTCATCGCGGCGATCTTACCGCTATGCTGCTATTAAATAATGTCTCGAGTCGTCCACATTGTGGTCCGCCAGAACTCAGTCACTCCGTAATGCCGATGCGATACCTCGCGTGGCTTTTTTTTATTCCGCGGCCTTTTCTCCTTTACGGACTTTCTCCTCCAGTAAACAAATATTCGTTTCTGAAGTCAAAAAGTTCCGCCAAAAGTCAGTGACGGTCTTGTCACGCGGGCATCCAGATGGCAACCATGATTGTGAGTGTTCTTGGTTTCAGCCTACTAACTGCTCATTGGGCCGCGACTCTGCCCTGAGAGCGGAAAGCGGCATCCAGTTAATATTGGCGAGTTGACCTACCTAGTTAAAAGGCAGCTCGCCCAAGATCCTTATCAATATTGTGATTGTCTTGACGCATTTACATATCATACATATACATATTATATTATAAAAAGATTTACTCTGGCATCACCGCCCCCAAGTCGGACGCCCAGCGCTCCAAGATCTTAGCTCTCTGAGGGTTGGTATTCAATAGGTTATCGCGAATCTTGACAAAGCTTTTGCCGCGGGCTGCTATACCCGGATGGGCCAACGCTAGGTCAATGAGAAATATCAAACGACTTTGCTTAGAGCCGTCCAATTCCATAACGCGACAGAGTGCCTCCAAACTGCGACAGTTGTTTCTTCCGTTATTTGGTCTTTGTATCCTCAAAGTAGTGAGGGCATCGTGCAATATGTACTCTGCCGTATCGATTGTGGCCGGCGTTCTCAAGCGAGTAAGCCGGAGTACAAACTGATCAACCAGGTCGATTTTGATAGGAGTGTCGCTGTATGCAACATACTTTTTCAGATGCGAATAGAGCATGAGAATAACTTTGGGATCGTCGATGTTGTTCAAGACAGACTGATATAAAATAACAAGCCAGGAGTCATGGACCCTATGTACTGCAAAACCTCTGTCTTCAGGGCCCACAGATAACGTGGGTGCAGTCGCGGACGTCTCAACCACACGATCAAGGGCACCCGTAATTCCCAAGTACTTGACAACACGGCGCATCTCAGGCACAATCTTGTAGAGAACACCCAAAAACGTAGCCACGCTGTAGTTTTGGGCTGTCATCATCAGGATCTCCGATACAAAGGGCATGCTCAGCTTGTGGCCCTGCTCCAGGGCCCGATCAACGGTGTTGTAGCACCTGTCGATTCTACCGAGACGGCGAAATTCCTGGAATATGGTTAACCAAGTCGGTTCGTCAATTCGGCCTCCCATCTGCTCCAGCAAGGGCACCACGTTTTGGATGCCTTCGAACGCAATCGTTCTTAACGCCAGCATGTGTAGTATGAGGGATATGTGTCTCGTGTCGTGCTCGACGATTTTGAACAAGACATTCTCGAAAATCCAGTCCACTTTTTGCTGGTATTTACGTTTTATTAGCTGTTTGACCAGGAAGTAATAAAACCCAAGTGAGAACCGAGTGTCCTGATAATGGACTAAGACCAGCTCTTCCCCTCTATCAGATCCCGAGAAGAGGGCGCGCAGAAAGGTACTCATTCCTTTTGGTCCCATCGGGACTTTGTGCTGTTTGAAAAGAATGAATAGATCGCAAAGCTCATTGTGAGAACAGTGAAGGTGAATTTTGCTGGAAACATAGGGGTGCAAGTGTGGTTCTATTCTTGCATCCAAAGGGCCAAAAAGGACCTGGAACTCTCGATAGGAGGGACCGTACGCATGCAGATAGGCATTCATGGCAAAATTGATAGCTTGGAACTGTACTGGAACAGACGACACCTTCGCCAACTCGTGAATCAACGCTCGAATATGACTTTTATTGGCGGGTAACTTTGACAACCTGCAGACCAGTCGCGGCAAGATGTAAACATACAGCTGTGAAGGTGTGGCATTTTGCCAAACCCTCACAAGTGTGTCCACTTGACTTTTTGCCAACTCGCCAATCACTGATTCAAGCTGCGGGGGTCCATACCCGTTGAACTTCTCTGCCAGGGTGCCGAATGTAGCATCTGCTTGTTTGAGGGGGGGAAGTGCGTTGATCTCTCGCCAATATTCCAGGGCGGTATTCACGTCCTGCTGCGCGAGTGCCTTTCTTAGCTTGTCCAAGCTTTCCGTGGCTCCACCGCAGGCATCAAGAAGCCCGATCAGGGGTCTGTATGCCGGCAACATGCGAGAATCCTTGCCCACCAGAGTGCGTAGCCATGGTTGTATGCGGCACCGACTGACTGCTCTTTCCACTGGCTTCTGAAGAAACCTGGCCAGCGACAGTTTAGGCACCGCACGCATCAGCCCGAGAGCTGGCTTCAAGGCACTTTACTAATTGTCGAATTTGACACTTAGCTTTGTGCAAACAAAAAAGCCAAAAGCTAACGAACGCCTTCCTTCGAGTAGCATTGATTACCATCATACAGAAAAATTACTAGAACTTGGCAATCTGGCCGAGCGGTCTAAGGCGCTCGACTCAAGCATTTCGGCTTGCCCGCAAAGTAGGGTTTCGAGTCTCTTCGGAGGCGAGGGTTCGAATCCCTCGGTTGTCATTTTTTTTCTTTGCTCGTGTTCTAGCTTGACTTGTTTTGGTTCGACTGCTGTGATGTTTTCGCGACAAAGCTGCAAGCAAAAAGAGACCTACAGGTTTTGACGGCGCAAGATTATCTAGATCTACAAACCCCACTAAGCTGACTACGACCAACGATGGCACGGGCACAGGCAAACGATGTGTGGGCTGATCCAGGCAAGGTTTTGTGGAACTACCTTGCTGTAGTTGACGCAAGCACTGATCGTTCACGCGTAGACATTTTTCGATATAAGGACGAGCGGCCGGCGCAGCTGCCGGAACTGCACACGGGGAAAGCATGGTCACATATTTTCGAGCCTGGACTGACCGGATTATTGGGAGACCAGTGGCAGCTCAGCAATAGGTCCAATTCAGCTCCCGGTACTGAAGGGGTTTCGTCTGTCCGCCGGAAACAAGCACATGATGGAGAAGACGACGACGACGACGACGACGACGACGACGGAGGGGACAGCGGTGAAGAAGATGACGAGAATGAGAGCAGCGACACAAAAGCTAATGTCGAGAGGTACGTGCAGGAAATAACCCAATTTTTAAGCGATTCCATTCCTCCGGACCAAGTGAAACGTACACCGTTGTTTTTACATGCCACGGGAGATATCAGATCTCTCAAGCTCAGTGACAAGCACCACCTCCTTCGGAGTGTCTGCAAATCCTTCAAAGCTCACTCTGAGCTACTGATTTCTGACTGCAAAAAACAGATTTACGACATTGACGGCCAGTCTGAGGCAATTCTGGGCTGGTTGTCGGTAAACTACGAGAACAGCCACTTGCTAGGCTCCCCTGAGGAAACGCAGGGTCTTGTCGTACTCGGATTGTCAAGTTTTGAAAGCGCGACTGCAACCAACTCTGAAAAAAAGAGCAAGAGTTATCGAGTTTCCATAGGCCTGGGCAATGGTTCGAACCAGCTATTTGATACGCACGCGGTTGCGAAAGACGACCTTGGATACGATGAGGTTCGTACATTCTACATGGAACAGGCCAGGAAAGGTGGTGAGACTGCTGCGTGTCTACCTGAAGGAGCTGAAGTGGATGGTCTAAGAGGCACAAGTGACTACCCTCTATGTGTGGACGAAATTAAAGCGCTTGGACTACCAGAGATCACACTACCTAATGGTGTGTCGCATACGTACGCTGCAATTGATGAGACACGGTCTTTGTCGGGACCTTTTCTGGATGCCGATGCGAACAAAATCGAGCAGCTTTGTTCCATGTCTTGGTCCGACGTACAGAAGATCGAAAAACTGGACTTTGAGACAGTGGAGGATCTCAAGTGGCTTTGTTTTGGAGCAACCTTTGCAGAACGAATGCTAGATCAAGTCCGCTTTTCCCAGGATATGGACACCCCACCGAGCATTGTTTTGAACAAAGGTGTCGACGCCGATGAGTTCACATGGACGATAGGCCGCGCTCTGCTGTATGCTTGTGGTGAGCAATGCACGGCCAAGGTTCCCAGTGGTATTCAAGAGAATGTGGGTGCTACCAAATGGCGATTTGGAGCTGACAACGGGATCAAACGCCCAATTCTAGATAAATCCGACTGGGCCGGGAAGTTTGATAAGGCTTCACATCGAATGTGGGGTGGAATTGTATTTATCGTTGTCCTTGCGGCTCTTTTGTACTTTTTACTCGGAAAGCGAAAGTTCAAAAATCTGTGGAACGAGGCGAGGCGTGGCAACAGATACAAGGGCGTCAACGCAGAGGATTTCGAGTTGGATGACCTAGACGATTACGATGTTGAGTGAGTGCAGTGCATTGATGTCGTTTAGCCCAACTGGGCACAATAAGACCGTTTTGTGGTGGTGACAAAGCATGGTCGACCAGTGGAAATCATTCGTCGCGGGTGCTACAGCAGGAGCGGTCGAAGGTGCAATAACCTATCCATTCGAGTTTGCGAAAACAAGACTCCAGCTCGTTCACAAGGACTCCAAGTCATCTCGGAATCCGATAACGCTGATTCTCAATGTGGCACGCAAAGACGGTGTAGGTGCTCTTTACACGGGCTGCATTCCCTTCTTGGTGGGTAACACTGCCAAGGCGGGCGTCAGGTTTCTTGGTTTTGATGCCATCAAGGATATTCTGAGAGACAAGGAGGGCAACCTCTCAAAGACCCGCGGTGCGCTTGCCGGTCTTGGCGCCGGTGTCTTGGAGAGCGTTTTGGCCCTTACACCTGCCGAAAGTATCAAAACTGCGCTTATTGATGACCGGCGAAGTTCGCACCCTCGGTATAATAAAGGATTTTTCCGCGATATCGTACTCCTTGTGAAAGAAAATGGTATTGGTGTCCTGTACAGAGGCGTTGTACCGGTAACGCTCCGACAAGCATCGAACCAAATGGTTCGTCTGGGAAGCTACAACGCGCTCAAATCGATGATCCAAGAGCATCGTGCTGATCCCAACAAACCCTTGACTGGCACCGAGACATTTTTGCTCGGCGGTGTCGTGGGCATTATCACCGTGTATGCCACAATGCCTGTAGACACTATTAAAACAAGAATGCAGAGCATGCACGCCAAGCAGGAGTACGGTAATAGCCTCAACTGCTTGGTGAAAACCGTTCAACAAGATGGTTTCTTGGCCCTCTGGAAAGGCTCCACTGCTCGCTTAGGTAGACTGGTGCTGAGCGGTGGAATAGTGTTTACAATTTATGAAAAGGTGTTGCGACTGTTATGATTTGAGCTACACTTGGTGGAAGCGGCTCGGTTGACTTATAATTTTGCGAGCTTGTCCTGTAGCTGTATGCATGTCCTTAACGAAATTTCACACTTGATAAGGGAGTATTTATAGCGCAACGCAGGTGCCATATCGTCGATGCCCAACATAGTTGAATTGCTATGCAAGACTGTTGCAAATCCTAAGACCAGTGGCTATGATCATATAAATACACGTGTCTCTCCGACTGCTATATAGTGCTCAGAATACCTGAGGTTGACTCTTTAGAGGATGTATGCACTTGGCAATAGGTAGCTATCATCTGCATTCGAATGTATAACCCACTGCTCGTCTGGCCAAGTCCCCGTGCCTTTTTTTGTTTTGCATAGGGCAGCGTCCGGACCATCCTTTTATGTCACACGCCAGAAATGTGAGATATACCTCTTAGTCAGTGTGAGCTCAGTTTCATTTGTTAGGCCATCTTGCTGAGAACACCTCCGCCGCCCCTTATGAAGATAGAGACAGTGGAGCCGGCGTCTCTGCCGCTAAATGGTGGGGGTCGTCGTGCAGGAGGTCGTGATACCGCCGCATCCAATGCTCAGCAACTGCGGAATCGGAAGCGTCGGCTGATGGAGCTCAACTCGGAAAATTATAGAGACGTCAAGATAGATATACCGGCTGCGTACTTGAAAGGCGGGCCTAAAGCTGGTAAGTCTGTTAACTCGCGACGGATTTTAGCGTCTAAGAAATCGTTTGCCAACCACGTTGATGATAATCCGCGAACGCATCAGAAGTGGCTCGATGCTGGCGCCCTCAAGTCGCGCTATCCTCCTCGCCAAAAATGTACTATATGCGGCTATTTTAGCACCGCCACCTGCACCAAGTGTGCTGCCAAGTATTGCTCACTTGCATGTAAAAACACACACGACGAAACAAGGTGCCAAAAATAGTTATTTATTCTAAAGTATTTATCAAGCTGGTGCAGCAGCCTCACGCGTAGCCAGTTAATGAGAGATCCGCATCTTCTTTTCGGCATTGTGCCCATTCTCGTTGGCCGGATAACTGTAGTCTAGGATAGTCAATTAGCATACCTTGGTCTACTTTCGCTCGAAACTCCACAAAATGCATTGAGGCCTTGATGTAGTCACGGCCTCTTGCTGTTCAAAGGGTTGAAAGAACAATTCGACTAGATAGTCACTTGCAAGGTCCGTCACTTTTGTACAGACGTGTTGGGATTTTGCGTCACTCTTGCACTAGCGATTGGTCACTGATTATATTTAGCAACTAGGTTATTTGAAAACCGCCACGATCTCTGCAATGTTGGTTATTCAGGAGGGTTTTGTCAGAAGTTCCACATTAATTATCATCTTCCCCTAAACAGAGCTTTGGGGGAAGAACACTCGAGACCTTCAGTACCGCGCAAGCTCTAGTAAGCAAGACCCTGATCGTGTGATCCGCCCCTTTCTAGGTTAACATAATTTTTTACTAGAAAGCTGTTAGGGGCTCCGCTGACCTAAACCCAAACGCGTCCCGGGCTTCCTATTTAGGTAATGTAATTAGTTTACGCCTAAGCACGCGTCAGTCTAATGGACAGAACCAACCTTTCCTTTGAGCCGCTTAGCGGCGACCCGCCACTACCTTCAGAGCCAGGGAGTATGCCCCCGTCGTCTCCCGGCACGTCCCATATGCCAGGGTCCGCGCTTGGGAGCTCAAATAACTTTCCTGACTCTGAAGCGATAAACAACGCGGGTCCCCAAAATGGCAGTGAAGATATTGATGAAGTGAGAAGGAGAACGATTCAAAACATATCGGGCATTCCGAAGGTCACGGATGCCACCGGAGAAAAGGTTCGCGAGGCATTTGAAAGTTTCCTTGTGAACTACACCACAGATCACGGTGTCCGCTACTATATCGAACAGATCCATGGCCTCCGCATTTATGGCCTGTCGACGATTTACCTTGACTACGAGCACCTGAAGACCTCCGAAAACGGTGTTCTGGCTGATGCAATACTTGAACAGTATTATCGGTTCCTACCTTTCTTGCACCGGGGCCTTCGCAACGTGATCAAAAAATACGAGCCCTCCCTGCTGTATTACAACGATGCTTTCACGGGTGAGGTGAACCCTGATGCCCCAACACAAACTGAATCTGCTTTCTCAACCACGGCCTCGTCAACGTCTACCGTGGAATCAAACAAGGTGTTCCTGATCGCCTTCTACAACCTTCCAGTCATTGACAAGGTACGAGACTTGCACACTGTCAAGGTAGGCACATTGTCCGCTATCTCGGGCACCGTTACTCGGACGTCTGAAGTGCGCCCCGAACTTTCTCGAGCCACATTCTCGTGCGACGCATGTCGGACAGTAGTACCTGACGTGGAACAAGTTTTCCGCTACACAGAACCTTATTTATGTCCCAATCCTGTGTGCCAAAATCGCACAGCTTGGACTTTGATTGTTGCCAAGTCCCAGTTCGTAGATTGGCAGCGTGTCCGCATTCAAGAGAATCCTGGCGAGATACCCAGTGGCTCCATGCCTCGCAGTCTTGATGTGATTCTTCGAGGCGATGTTGTCGATAGAGCCAAGCCTGGAGATAAGTGTATCTTCACTGGAGCACTCACGGTGGTACCAGACGTATCGCAATTCCGTATTCCGGGCGTGAAACCAACGGCGTTCAGAGACACTAAAGGACAAGGCCGTAGCGAGGGTGTCAACGGAGCTATCATGGGCCTAAAAGCTCTTGGGGCACGGGAGCTTAACTACAGACTCTGTTTCGTCGCGTGTATGGTACAGGAGTTTGACTTGAGGGATGCCGGTGTCAAGGCTGATATCAGGGGCGATGACGACGAGGACTCGCAAGACCAGGCAGATTTCATCAGCTCCTTGACACCCGAGGAAATCCAGGAGCTTCGTGAAATGGTCAATACAGACCATCTTTACCAGAAGCTGGTACACTCAATAGCCCCTGCGGTACATGGGCATACGGCCATTAAGAAAGGTATCTTGCTTCAACTTATGGGAGGAGTGCACAAGTCTACAGAGGAGGGGATTCAGCTGAGAGGTGATATCAACGTTTGCATCGTGGGCGACCCCTCAACTTCAAAATCTCAGTTTTTGAAGTACGTGACTAGTTTTCTACCGCGGTCGGTATACACGTCAGGTAAAGCATCATCAGCAGCTGGTTTGACTGCTGCGGTTGTGAAAGACGAAGAGACAGGCGAGTTCACCATCGAGGCCGGTGCTTTAATGTTGGCAGATAATGGGGTCTGTGCTATTGATGAGTTCGACAAAATGGATGTTCGTGACCAGGTGGCGATCCACGAAGCGATGGAACAGCAGACAATTTCCATTGCCAAGGCTGGTATCCATGCAACTCTCAATGCGCGCACCTCTATATTGGCGGCTGCAAACCCCATAGGTGGCCGTTACGACAGAAGAAAACCATTGCGAGCTAATATTTACATGAGTGCACCTATCATGTCTCGTTTTGACCTCTTTTTTGTGGTACTTGACGAATGCAATGCAGAGGCGGATACGCGCTTGGCGGAGCATATTGTGAATGTCCATATGGACGGCGATGCTGCGATTGACTCTGCATTCAGTACGGTACAACTTCAAAGATATATTCAGTATGCCCGAACGTTCAAGCCTAAAATGACAAGACGGGCAGGCGAACTTCTCGTGGACCTGTACAAGAAACTGCGAGGGGATGATGCACCCAACATGGGTCAGAAGAGTTATCGAATTACAGTGCGTCAACTTGAGTCCCTGATACGTCTCAGCGAAGCCATTGCTCGCGCTCACTGCGTTGATGAAGTCACAGAGGAGTTTGTGCGCGAGGCCTATACTCTGCTCAAGCAGTCTATCATCACAGTGGACTATAATGACGTGGACATTGATGGCGCAGAGCTTATTGAAGAGCGAACAGTCGATAGATCACGAACACGCCACGCTCTTGATGGTTTGAACCAGGGTTCCCAAAGACCTAAGATGAAAGTGACACATGACAAGTATAACGCAATGGTAAACTTCCTGCTCGAGAATGTGGGAGGGGATCCTGATGGAGAGCCTATTTCTGGTAGCGAGCTTGTAAGACTCTATTTGGCTAGCCAGGAAGCCAATATTTCTGATGAAGCAGAGCTTGACTATGAGAAGGAGCTGGTACGAAAGGTGATGAAGCGCATGGTGCGGCAACACCTTTTGATGGAACTGCGCGGCGAAACACGGACCCTTCACGATACGTTTGAGGATCTTGATGAGGCTCAATATGTTCTCCACCCCAATTCTACAGTCGATGATATGGAGACCGATTCGACGCGATAGCTTCTTTACTTAACTTATTTGATCAGTCAAAATAAAAACTAGATCCATAGATTTTCTCCATTAAAAGTATTGTAATAGGCTTAACGTGTGCCCGCCTTGAGAGCGAGACTTTATTTGTTGGGGTTCAAAACTGTACAGCTAGCTAGCCGTGGAAGGCACCGCCTGCCAGCACGAGATTTCTTTGGGTGAACTGAACTTTGTACACAGGTGTTCTTTTGGTGTGGAATACGGCCATGTGGTCGGTAGTGGCCACAATCTCTTTGCGCTTGCGTTGCCCACTTTGAGGCACTTTGGTGGTGTTTTCGTAGACCTCGGGCTCTGAGCCCGCTTCCTGGGTGTTCTTCTTGATATCCCAGACTCGCACCGAGTTATCTGCACCGCCAGACACAAGGACATTTCCTTCTTGGCTGAAGCACAGCGAATAGATACTAACACGACCATGTCCTCGCATGGTCTTGAGTCGTCTCCCGGAACCAATATCCCACAAAATAATAACGTTGTCTTCACCTGCGCTGGCGAGCCAGCGGCCATCTGGAGAAACAGCTGTTGCCGTGATGGCGCCGATATGACCGATAAAGACCCTGACCGAAGAGCCTTTGCTGATATCCCACATGCGCACGGTCTTGTCGCTCGAGCCAGTAAATAGGTAGGTTCCATTTGGATGGAAAGTCACATTGTCCACGTCGCTCATGTGGCCAGCAAAGATCCTGAGTGGATAGATGTGATCGGTGCTCCAAAGACGGGCAGTTTGGTCGTGTGATGCTGTGGCAAAGTAATAGCCGAATGGCCCGTAGGAGACATCCCACACTGGCTCGGTATGCCCCTTGTACGAAACCAGACCTGAATAGGTGTCAAGAGACCATAGTCTTACCGTGTGGTCCTCAGAGCAGGAGAGGAGTGTCCTATTATCAGGGGCAAAAGACACACCAAACACGGCACCCGAGTGGCCTACAAGTCGACGGGACGACGAGTTACCGCGCTCCTCCTTTATCATTCCAGTGAGCTTCTCGCCCTTTAGACTCCACAGTTGGACGTAGCTGTCGGCAAATCCGCCTGCCACTAAGGACGCGTCGTCGCTGAACGCCAGTGTGTTGAGGTCATCATGGGTATTGTGAAAGGTGTACATGCACACGCTGGGAAGCGCGGCCTGTGGGTTGTCGAGAACGAGTTTATTTTTCGAGTCGACGACTTTTTGAATCTCCAAATCAACGTCGAGTGGGCGGTACTTTGGAAGCGGCAGCGTCTCGACAGCAGGGGAGTCGGGCTGCGGCTTTGTTTGCTCCTTGAAGAGTTCTGCAAGACTGTCGGTACCTTGGGTGCCATTATCTTTATCCTGTTGCTCTAACATGGCCGTCACCTCGTTCTTAAACTCGGGTTCCAGCGGCATTTTGCCGAGGCGCACCGCCTGAGAATTAAACGCGCCCACGTTGTAAGCTGGGTTCTCAGTGCCCACTAGTCCTTCTCCAGGAAGGGCCGCCGGGTCAACAGTGTCCTCAGGACCGGCGGCGCCGATAGCCGGCTCGGCTGCCGTCACATTCACCTCGAGGTGCTGGTTGATGAGGCGAATGATGATGGACCCGCCAATAGCCTCGATATTGAACAGAAAATACAGGAGCAGATCAAAGCAAGTGCGCGAGATGATGATGCGGTACTTGTTCTTCAGGTAGTCTTGGGCAAGCTCGTTCTCTGCGACGTGCATGGGCAGTGACAGAGCCGCAAGCCTGTCGATCTCGGGCCCGTGCAGCACGCGGTGCTCATCAGCGAACAAGTCAAAGAACTCACGGGCCTCTCCCAGGTTGTTGTTGGAAAGCAGCTCGAGGTAAAGGTGGACAAACACCGGGTAGAGTACGCGTCCCAGTTCGGGCTGGTAAATGTCAAGCGACGAGCCCACCCACTCTTTGAGGGCCAGATATGCCCGCTTGTAGGCCTCGGGCCCCGACATGGCCGGGGGTGGCGGGAGCGTGCCGGCCTGGATGTTGTCTGTGCCTGCGGCCGGGGTCATGGCGCGACAGCTCTCGAGGCGCAGCATTGCCTCGGTCCGAGCATAGCCCTTTTTGTGAAGGAACTCGAGGACTATGCGGTTGAGCTCCTCCAGCGATAATAGCTGGCCGCGCTGCCGCGGCGGCTCCTGGGATCGCATGTCTGCCATCCTGAACGTACCAGTGCTGCTGACCTAAGCACTGGCGATGTGGAGTTGTAGAGCTGTAGAGCTGTAGAGCTGGGCAGGTGGGGCAGAACCGAGATCGCGGGACTACTAGCGCGGCTCTTTGGCTGCCTGGTAGTATGGTAGCTAGTCTAAGCGACATATAAAGGCGAGCATTCGCAAGTTACTTCTGGACCGCTTCAGTCCGACTCTTCTATGCGACTGCTGCTAATAAACTAGTCTAAACGTGGCTCGCGAACCTTAGTTACTAGCAGTACAGGCCAGTTTAGTCAATACAAGGCCCTCCTATCAATGCGAGGCAATGTTCAATACCAAGGCCGCCTGGCTGCGCTGCCCAGCAGCCTAGCTCGCCTGGGGCCGCTTCTGCTTGTTTTTGGCCGCCTTCTCGGCCTCCTCGGCCTCGATCGCCTTGACGAGAACTTCGAGCTCCGACTCGGGCAGCAGCCTCACTGGCTCGTTGGGACGCATCACGGCAACCTCGATGTTCTTCGCGCCGGTCTGGACAACCTCCAGCAGGCTCTGCACAACAAGACGCACGGTGGCCGCCTCGTCGAGGTCCTCCTCGTAGTTCTTCTCGAGTAGCTCTCGGATCGTCTTCGAGGAGCGGCCGATCGCGTTGGCCTTCCAGGCCGAGAAGTTTCCCGAGGGCTCTGTGTGGTAGAGCTTGGGCGTCTTGTCGCCCGGGTCAAAGCCAACGACCAGCGTGGAGATGCCGAACGGGCGCATACCGCCGCGCTGCGTGTAGCGCTGCTGCACGCCGGCAATGTAGCGGCTCATGAACTCGACATCGACCGAGTCGGCCAGGTTGAGCCGGGTCGACTGGGCGTGCACCCGCGCCTTGTCGATCAGGATGCGGGCGTCCGCGTTCAGTCCCGCAAACGCCAGCGTGATGTGGTCGTCGATGCGACACAGCTTGGACGGCATGGTGCGCACGTCGTGGAGCTTGAGCGCGGACCGACGCTCGCACCCCAGCACCACCACCTGCTTGCCCTTGACGCCCACGGCCGCAGTCCCGCGCTTGACCGCCTCCAGGGCGTACTCCACTTGGAACACGTGCCCGTCCGGCGAGAACACGCTGAGTGCTCGATCGTAGCCCGACATAGTGGCGTCAACTGGTTGGGTCCTGACCTGCTGACAGGCTGCGGTGATGGGCAAGAAACAGCCGGCTGCCGCAGAGCGGTGCGCGTACCTCGCGCAGCTGGCGCAGCTGGCACCCCACGAGGCGCTGGCTCGGCTATACGGCGGTGCGCTGGCGTCGGTTGCCCGCAAGTCGGTGGTGCGTCTCGACTGCCACACCAAGCGCCGCTTCTGCCGTCGCTGCCATGGCCCGCTGGTGGCGGGCCGCGCCGCGTTCCGCGTGGTCGACTCGTCACGCGCGCAGAACCGGCCGGTGCTGCGGCTCGAGTGCCGCTGCCGTACCGTCAGGCACCTGCCGCTGGCCACTCGCCCGGAACGTCCAGGCGGTAACCACGTGCCCTGACCGATCACCGACAGACAAAGCCCCGGACAAAGCGTCTTTCTCTCCCGGCAGCCCCACGCGAGACCCGGGCCAACTGCCGAACCAGCTGCCTGCCGCGCAATGAGAAGAAGGGACTCTGACTCCGACACCGACTTCGACGCGGTGTCGCTTATGGACCTGCTGGCCAGCGTCACCGTGACCACGGCGCGTCTGGGCGACCATGTGCGCGAGCGGTCGGGAAAACTGGGCCACGAGGTCCGCCAGCGCTCGCAGCAGCTGCGCGACCTGGCGAGCCGCCAGAAGACGCGCGTGTTCAAGAACCCGCCGATAGCCAAGTTCTCGGGCAACGTGCGCCGTCAGCTGGCGCGCCTCGACAACACGTTTTCCACCAAGCTCATGGTGTCCAAGACCGAAAAAGTGTGGTATGCGGCGTCCATTGTGAACATCTTGATGATCGGGTTCATGATGGGCGCGTATCCAGAATGGCTGCACGTGGTGTACACTGTGCAGCTGGGACTCGTGCTGCCGATCCGGTTTTACACCTACTTTAAGCGCAACTACAACTATTACTTGGCCGATCTGTGCTACTTTGTGAACCTGCTCTCGCTGCTGTTCCTGTGGGTGTGGCCAGCCTGGGTGCACCTGTGGGTTGCGTGCTATGCGTTCTCGTTCGGCACTCTGTCTTTTGCCATCATCACCTGGCGCAACTCGCTGGTCCTCCACTCGGTCGACAAGACCACGAGCACCCTGATCCACATTTTCCCGCCGGCGGTGTTCCACAGCATCAACCACCTCCTAGAGCCCGCGTACCGCGACGAGCGCTTCCCTGCCGTGTCACACCTCCGCACATGGCACATGGTGCAGAGCCTCACCTGCACGACCGTGGCGTACTTTTTGTGGCAGACGCTCTATCACTTTTTCATCACGTGGCGGTGCCAGGACAAGATCAAAGCTGGCCAAGTGACCAGTTTCGAGTTCCTGCGCAAGGCATACCGGGACACGAGACTCGGCAAGTTTGTCAACAGCCTTCCTGGGCCGTTTCCCGTTATCGCGTTCACATTCATCCAGTTTGGGTACCAGATGAGTACTATGATGCTGTGTCCGCTGTGGTACCGGTACAAAGTGCTGTCGTCGCTATTTCTGATGTTCCTTTTGTTTACTGCGGCTTACAACGGTGCTACCTATTACATTGACATCTTTGGCCAGCGTTTCCACAAGGAGTTGCAGCGCCTTCAGAGAGAGCTCGAGCAGATGACGGACGCACAATCCGAGCCCAGCTCGGCAACCCCGTCGGCACACGCGTCCACGACAAACCTGGTAGCGCTTAACGAAAAATTGGACCATCGGGACCCGGCCAGCGGGTCCAGCGCCCCCCACTCTAGTGCGCATCACACTATCCCTAAGTCAGGCCTGCCGAGCAAGCCGAGCCAGCCAAGCTAGCAGAACCAGCAGAGCTCGCGGATCCGAACTCGTCAAGACGCGATGATGGGCTGTACTTCCGCCATGTGCTCAGACACGTAGTTTGCTTCCTTTTCCAGGCGGACACGTTTGCGTGCCGCCGCCGTTTTGGGTGCCTCGCCGCCAACTATCTCATGCCGGCAGAACTCGTTGCACGCGTTAAAAATGGACGCCTGCTCTGCCACGTCACGCAGCCGGTCAATCACGTATTTATTGCCTCGTACAAAACCATAGATCGTGTAGTGCAGGCCCAGCTTCTCGCAGAACTCAATCACTCGCGGCTGAACCGCCCGGAAATTGTGCCGCGGCATCCGCGGGAACAGGTGGTGGATGGTCTGGAACTGGAGACCCCCATGCAGGTAGTCGAGCCACGCGGGACACGCTACATCCATAGTGGTGCGCACCTGTCGTTGGGCGAACGACTCATTCACGCCTAGGTCGCTCGTAGACTGGGCAAAGTGCGACAGCGTGATCTGGACGTGCACAGGCATGGTGGCAATGTGGCTCACCATGATGAACAGCCACCGCTGCGACGCAGTGTGCAGGAACTTGAAGCAGAGCACATAAAAGTACCAGTAAGTGAAAAATATCAATCCGGCTAGTTCAACATACCGTAGCCACGCTGCCTGGCCCTTGCGCGGCCCTTGGCCCGCGAGCAGGTACGTCCACGACAATCGATATAGATTAAATCTGCCGAGACATAGAATAGGGTAGTAGAGCCAGTGCTGGGCCTGCAGCGTCAGGTGGGCCACCGCGTCGTTGGTTAGCCTCTTCTTGTAATAGGTCGAATACAAGCCGGCCAGAAACCGCTCCGACACCGCAAAAAAAGGCAGATGCTGGATATCGGGGTCATGGTCAGGGTGGTTCGTCACAATGTGGTGTACATTGTGGTTCTGCTTCCACCAGCCTATACTCAGGCCACCAATATAGTCGGCCACCAGAATGCCGACAATGTTGTCGATATAGTAGTTATGTGTGATGGCAAGATGGCCAGCATCATGCGCGATGAATGTGAGCTGGTGCCACGCAAATCCCAAGGCCACGGCCGACAGCGCCAGGTACCAGTTGGACCGGTCCCGAAAGCGGAACAGGATCGCACTGACCATGAACAGGAACACAATGCGCGACGCCTCGCGCACATAGCCCCAGTAGGTGCACTTGAACCAGCCCTCGCGCTGCAGCTCGTCGTGAAGGGTCCGGTAGCTGCTCTGGATGGCGCACTGCGTGTCGAGATCAGTCGATGGGTACTTTTCGGTGTCGAATTTGAGCTCCTCAGCAACTCGGTCATCAATGAGCTGCGCTTGCGCCGCGGTCAAATCGCAGTTTACCTGGCTGGCACTGTACGGAACCGCGCTCCACGCTCTCTCCTGCAGGTCTGCTGCGATCTCCTCCCGCGACCGGAAGTGTCCGCCCTGCACAGGGGGAACAAACCCTTTCCAGGGCAGCTCAACGTGCCCAATTCGGTAGATGTCCATTGATTTGAGCGTTTCGACCGCGTGGTACGCATCCATCTCGTCCGAAGCGTCTCGGCCCACCATGTGCAGGATCGCCATCTTTCCGCCAGGGTGGCGGTCGAGCCACTTGTTCAGCTTCAGAACGCCGCCGTGACGGATGACCAGTACCTGGCCCTCGTGGATGCGCGCCTCGACCTCGTCGCGCGACAACAGCATTTGGCAGGACCTGAGCCTCCGCTGACGTCAGCATTTTTCAAGACTGGGACCATCCCCAGAGGTGCTGCGTCAGCGGCTGCTGTCTGCGATGTCGTTTTTCGAAGACGATGGGAGCGGCGGAAGGTCGCAGGTGTACGACTACGAGGCGCCCGAGGGCATGGTGCTCGACGAGGCACTCGACGATATGAACGACGAGACCTTTGGAGGCGGTCCCGTAGGTAAGGACTTTGATTTTGCGGGCAACACCGCCAAGGTGGTGGGCACACTTGGCGAGGAGCAGGTGGCCTACGAGCGCAACGTTTCTGTGCCCTCATTGGCGCCACTGCCGTCGCTGTGGCAGATGCCCCAGGCGGGCGGTTCGACGCGGGCCGTGTCCGTGCAGGAGCTGGAGGGGCAGATGCTCTCGGGAGTCCCCAGCGGCCCTATGAGCGGCCAGATGCCCATGCAGATGGGGCACATGCCGCCCATGCTTGGATACGGGATGTACCCGCCCGGTGCGTACCCACCGTGGGCGTATCCCCCGCCTCCACCGGGTGCCCACGGCATGCCTGCGGGAGCGCAGCCTCAGCCAGGGTTTCCGGGATATCCGGCCCCTCAGGGAGACGACGGCGGGCGCCACCATCAGCAGTTCCCACCGCATGCCCCGAGCCCTCAGGGTGAAGTTGTGTCGGGCCCAATACCCCATGGCCCTGGACCAGCCGGTCAGCCTCTCCACGTAGGCGAAACTCCTGAGGCAAACTCGCCAGCCAGAGAGAATCGAGGAGACCCTGCTGCTGTGCAGTCGGAGGCGAAGGCTGATGAGGCACAGGGTAGTGCTACACACCAGAAGCCTACTACGGAGTACGCAAGCGCGGAAACAGCCCAGGAAGTTAATTCAGAAGCACAGGCCCCGTACAGCCTGGCGCCCCGACCGGTTACTTCCATGTCTGTTGCCGAGGCACGCAACCAGCAGTTCGCGCGTGCAGCAGCTGACCGTGAGCGGCAAGCTGCTGCGCATCGCAGGCGCACCGGTGAGACAAAGTACAATGGTCTGATGGGTGACTGGGACAAGAATTTCATTATGCGCATCCAACTACAGCAGCTTATTTCTCAGGACCCCTATAACGAGGACTTTTACTATCAGGTTCACACCGCCATTCAGGCACGAAACAACCCCCACCAGCCCCTCAACCAGTTTGCCAAGACTTACTTGTTCCAGCAGGGACAGCGCGGCCGCCGTAACAGACAAGAGAACCCGTTGCTCCGCATGCAGCAGCAGGTGGAGCTGGTTGTCGAGAAGGTCCGGGGGCGCACTCCAAAAGAACGGATCGTGCAGGAGGGCACGTTGGGACAAGCGAAATCGGGGACCGCTGCAAGGCCACGTACTGCCCTGTTATTGCCTGAGACCAACCTGGACACCATAGAGAAAGGCGGTGACTACACGAACGATCAGATTTTGGCTTCTTGTGAAAAGGCGTTTGACGCAATTCTGGAACTTGAAGCCCACGATCGTGCACGCCCGCCCTCCGATCACGAGGATGCTGCTGAGTGGGCTACCAAGGTACCAGAGCTTGAAGCGGCGCTCTGGGAAGCTCTAGAGGTGCAGAGCCCACTGGACTCGAAGCGCCAGCAGCCTTTCATAATGATGCTTGCGCACGACAAGGGCAAGAAACTTGTGCCCCGGGCGTTCCCCAACCTGGACAGCCGCAGTCGTTTAACCATACTGACCCGTCTGTTCCACCAAATTGATGACCTGGACGTCATTGCCGAGGGCTCTTACCCCTCTGACGGGGTCTCAGATCTGAAGGCTACAGCGAGGAAGGCGGTTGAGCTATTCAGCCAGACCGTACTCCAGCCGCTTGTTCAGTACGTGAGCGAGCTCGATCTGGAGATGATCAACTTGCTTGTGGACATGCTTCTCTCGTCCACAAAGGACATT
Organism: Wickerhamiella galacta; assembly: GCA_030582755.1. Classification (NCBI taxonomy): domain Eukaryota; kingdom Fungi; phylum Ascomycota; class Dipodascomycetes; order Dipodascales; family Trichomonascaceae; genus Wickerhamiella; species Wickerhamiella galacta. Next base: position 94,456 of record JAJMGW010000009.1, on the reverse strand, counting down.
GTTAAAGTGGCCAGCACCAAAGTGGGACAGGCTTTTTTGACTATTTTAATATCGAGAGCTGAGCTCATCAGACAGGAAAGCACACCGTCAGAGTCTGATATGGCCAACTGGCGCAAGACGTTCGACAGGCTATTCACTAAATTGCAGCCGTCGCTGGCAAACCTGTTCCCGCCGCGGCAAGTCGAGAACTCGTACGTGTGGCACTTCCTTGCGTCACTGGCATTGGCGTCGACGCTTGAGCAGCAGAGGCTGCTTGTGGATGCCGTGCGGGAGCGCATATTCGGAACTATGGCGGAGGCGCGGGCACTTCCCGTCGATATCGGCAGCGTGAAGATTGCCAACCTTAATTTGTTCCTCAACGTTATGGGCCTGAACGCCACTTTCGATGACATCTCGGAACTGCAGAACTAGTGTCCCTTGTAAATTATATATAGTACTAGCTTTGCATGATTCGGTCCCAGATTGAGAGTGCTAACGCCGTTCGTTGCTGACACAGCCAGGGTACTTTGTGCTAATGTTTAGGCTGGCCATTCAAAGATGCGCTCGCCTAGTAGCGCCGCCTCGGTTGGCGGCTCCAGTCAAAGCTGCTGGTACTTACGTTCGCTGCTACGGTGGCGGTGTGCCTCCACTCACCCGCGACTTTGTCGAAGAGCGCATTCTTGGCGTTTTGTCAAACTGTGACAAAGTTGATCCCCAGAAGTTGACTCCGACCGCACGGTTTTCCGAGGACCTTGGTCTCGATAGCCTGGACACTGTTGATGCCCTATTTTTTATTGAGGAGGAGTTCACGATCGAGATGCCAGAGTAAGTTTTTGGACCTAAAGAGCTTAGAAAGTTGAACCCGATACTAACCAGTCGTGAAGCCGATGAGATTAAATCAGTTGACCAGGCTGTTGAATACATCCTCAAACAGCCAGATGGTAAGTTCCTTGAGGTTCGATTGCAGACAAGACAACTAACCTAGCGTACTAGAGCCCACCAATAGCGTTACCGAGAATTCTGCTGAACAGTTGGATTTGTTACCAGTTCTAGATCTTAGGGAGCTAGTTTAGTGTGTACATTAAACCAAAACTTCAAGATTGGGTGGAGAGCATTAGCAGCCGCAGGCTTTGTGGGCACGCTTTTGGGCCACCGACCCTGGATCAGCGGTCGTGCTAGGTGTGCCGTGATTCCAAACGAGGTGGGGCTGGTTGGATGGGCTCTGTTTCACGTAGCGGTCACCCCACACCGGTTTCAAACTCCCCACTCAATTTCAGCGCTGGCTACGTTTCCACTGGCTACCGCGTATTGGCTATTTGCATTGCCCTCTATTGGGCAGTCCTTCGGGAAAGCTGCTGAATTGGCCCGATGAATGCATTCAGCGGAGCTTAGGAATGCCAGCAACTGCGAATCCGCCGGTCCATAAGCAAGTGCAGTCCCATACGCCCGGCCTATAAGATCACGTCAAGGTGTGCCGAGACCAACCATACAACTAGTCTAATTTTACTCTATCTTGGCATGGCCGTGGACCGCGTCCTGGCACGTCCCCTCCCGGTGAAAACCAGGTGGTAACTACCTGAAGGTTGGCCGTTCGCCGATGCTGCTGCTCATGGTGGCCGAATGTCAACAGAAATGCAACTGCATAATCGGACGTTTCAAGAGTGCATATGCAAGGTACATGTGTTTTGAATCACAGAATGCTGCGAGTCGTAGCGGTACACGAGAGAAGAAAAGGCACCGTTACTCTGGCATCGTATAGCGGCACTCCGATACGCAGAGCCGCGCTGGGTGTCACTGGGCGCGGCTAATTTGCTTGTCACGTTTGTCACAGAACGAGGATCATCGCCGTGCCGTGCTGGTGCGGGGTCACCCAAGAGGCCGTAACAAGTAGACCCAGAAAGCAATATAGCGAACTTAATTAAACATGGCCGTACGGCAGTCAGGGTCGTCGCGGCCGGGTATTTGGTGGCAAATGGAACGCCACTATTGTGGGTTACGGCAGGCTGCAGCACGCTGCATAGCGTTGTTGCGGGCCCGACAAACCCAGCGGCGCTCATAACACCACGCGACTGCCTTGCCCAGCGTGGCGACACTACACTATTGGCCACTCGCACAGCCCACTTAACCCTCTCAACCCAAAGCCGGACCAGCGAACGTCGACGTGATCGACCCAAACCCAAGGGTGAGCTAACCTCACACAACGCACCTTACTCCTGCTTCCGTGCTTATCTTTGATCCTCATTCGGAAAAGTAAAATTACAGTTTCGGTTAAGGGCCCGAAATTGCCAACTTCATCCGGCTCTAAACATCGACACTCGCTAGCCGTGTTGGAGCCCAAGCCAACAGCTATCACACCTGTCCTTGTGAATCAGGCACTTCTAGTCGGCTAACCCTACCCCGTCACATTCCGCAGGTCCCACCTCGTTGACCAGGCCGTAAGGCAAGTGAGTCGCTTCTGCCCCGGGAACATATAAATCTAAGCGCTGGTTTGTCCGCAACACTGTTGCTCCCGCGGTCAGTCACCCATAAGCTTATTGACCCCCGTGTATATCACTGTGCAGGCTGGTTGTATTGAAAGCTTTCAGGGTTGCGTTGATTTCTGGTCCTACTGCTCTAATTGTTTGACAGACGCGATCCCGGTGCCGTGATAAAGCTCTTCCAAACGTCCCCTTTGCCAGCGTCCCATCCCGACTGGGACAGCGGGCTGCCTTCCAAGCGGCCCCGGCTGGATATGGCTAGCACCCCGCTGTCTGCACAGAACCGTATGATGGGCTATTCGGACTTGAAGCTGGGGCAGATGCCTGGCCACCCAGACACCGACTTGGATCCGCTGGCTCCGGAAGTGGAGCGCCAGCACGTAGTCGGGGCGCCGACAGAGCCTATAAGGGTTGATCCCGCAGATACCAAACTCGGGTCCTACAACGACGCGCAACACGACGTGCCACACGACGTGCCGCAGTTGTATGATCAGTTTGCAGACCAGAAACCCAGTGCCCCTTTCGTCAAGCAGGAGGAGTTTCCCGTTGCCGCCGTGTCGCACCATCCCGTAGAAGATTCGCCAGGTATTCGTTCGCTAGCACCGACAGATGGGGGTATTATCCACTCAGATCCAGCGACCCATGACGATGGGTCTGACGAGCCAAGCGAAAACTTGCCCGAGAAGCTCAAGCGGGAGATGGACAATATCCTGGGCTTGAAAAAGTTTCTGTTTACTGCACCGGCAAGTTTTGGTGAAACAGACATTATCAGCAAGTACCAGCTGCCAACTGATGAACAAGTCGCCTGTGTGCGGTGGCACGACATTTTCTTCATCACCGGTACGGACATTGTGCGTTGCCTGGCCTTTCGTTTTCAGGCTTTTGGCCGTGTTATCACGAACAAAAAGAAGTTTGAGGAGGGGATCTTTTCCGACCTGCGCAATCTTAAGTGCTCCTCGGACGCTACTCTCGAGAAGCCCAAATCGGAGTTTCTCGAATTTTTGTATAAACATCACTGTGTGCGTACTAAAAAGAAGCAAAAGGTTTTCCATTGGTTCTCGGTCAAGCACGACCGGCTATTTATTGACGCGCTGGAACGCGATCTCAAAAAGGAGGCTGCGCTGGCGACTAACAACGGAACAGGTGACAAGCCCACCACGAAGGCCGTATCGGAACCAGCATTGTCGTTTCCCTACGATGCAAACCAGTCATTGCACGAGCAGATATCTCTTGTTATCGGTGAGATGCCTACTGCGCTAGCAGACATGTGTAATGCCACTTTCTGTGATCCTGGGGGCCCACCTGTGCCCTACACTCCATTTAGCAGGCATATATCCAGGGGGTTTCAGCCAGGATATTCAGCTGGCCTCTACCCTGTAATGCAAAACCCTGTTTTTCCTGGCCAGTTTATTCCCGGAGCGCATATGCCTCACCAGAGCCGCGGCCAAGCGCCACTAGGGCAACGAGGCCATTTACGCGTTCCATCTACTGGAAATGGCTTATCGCCGGCGTCTACCTATTTGGGCCAATACCATAGTGGCCCACGGTTTCCATTGGCGCCTTTGAACTCTCCAAGTCAACCTATACATCCAGCAAGTGTACAAACCCCAAGTGCGCTCGAGTTTGAGCGATACCCAGAGCTTGCGGAGGGCGCCAAGTATTATGACTACCCGTCGCAACCGGCCAGTTACGCTACCACCCCGCAACAGCCCATGGGGACGGAATACCCACCGCTCAGCGACGCTCCTGGGGACTACAGGGGTCCATCGAGCTACGGGGTACGGAGCCGGCCTAGTCGCCCAGCACTGGGGCCACTGCAAGGGGCACCGACTTCGAGTGGCCGGTTCACAGGAGCAGAAGCTGACCTGGAAAGTCTCGAAACTGATAGCGATTTCCCCCTAGACTTTTTCCGCCGCGAGGACCTTCGCACAGGAACGACACCCACTAATGCGTTCTTCTGGCCGCAGGAGGGGTCTTACGATACTTCCCCAGGTACCGGTCGCTATGGCGTCAATACTTTAAGTACCGGTGGGGGTTACCTTAACTACAGCGGATATCTGCCGAGCGTGCATCGCTCACAATCTCAATCTGACTGGGCATAAGCTGGTGTTTAATTGACCCTGTGCTTCCTTTGCCGTCATGAGCACACATCAGAATTCGTGGGGGTTTGGCATAGCTGGTCTTTTGAGGTGACGGTACTGAGCTCTCCAGGCGGTTTTTCTATTATATAAATATTGAGCAAGTTGATTGTGTGTTCAGGCCATGGATCGAAAAGTGTCCTTCTAGTCTTTTCTGTAGTTCATATATACAGCTGTGACATCGTCAATGCCTTCTAATGCAGCGGCCGTCTTCAGCACTTTCCCCGCCGTCTCGTTATCGAGACTCGTGATCTCCTGACTTGGCTCGGCATCATACAGGAGACCCATATCTGCCAGCTTGTAGTGCTCCTTAACCTTGGCGGCAATAGCACTAAGGTCTTGAGGCGCCACGTGCAGAATGATCTGATCGTCCTTGGTGAGCACGTCCTCGACTCCAAAATCGATGACGGTGTCGAATACAGAGTCGTGATCAAGACCCTCAGTGTCCAGGGCGATGAACCCACGTCGTTCGAACACAAATTGACAAGGACTCAAGTTGCCCTTGTACTTGACGAATGCAGCACGAACATTCTGAGCAGTGCGGTTTTTATTGTCGGTGAGCGCCTCCACAATGAACGCGACGCCGCCTGGACCAATTCCCTCGTAGGTTATCGTCACAGCACCTTGACCCGGCCCTGCGGTTTTGGTAGCCCGGGAAATAGCCGTATCTATGACTCGCTTGGACAAGTTCTGCTTGAGGGCTGTATCTACAAGGGTAGCCAAGCGGATATTTTTTGTGGGATCGGGACCGCCGCCTTCTCGCGCAGCCACCGTGATCATATGTGCAAGTTTCGTATTGGCTGCGGAACGTTCTTTGTCGTTGCGGGCTTTTTTATGTTTTATGTTTTGCCACTTTGAATGGCCGGCGTGCACCGCCCGGTCGCTGTGGAATTGTCTAGTGAGCCTCAGGCCCAGTGTTCGTCGGAACATGCAGATATTGGCTGAATAGACTCTATTTATTACTCAGGCGGCGTCTGATCGTGATAGAACAGAACCTGATTTTTCCGACATTTCGACTTTACAAGATCAAAACGTCACCATCATCAAAGCATCACCAAAAACACCGTTCAACAGTGGTAAATCTGTAACTGCTAACTTGTTACTTGAATAGCACTGCCTCGTATAAAGATTGTAGGAGCCAGTAATGAAGATCAAGGTTACTTAAGCCCAGAAGACAACGTCCAGTCCAATGTCGAACGCCGCAAAGGACCGTACGCTGCTGGCCATTATCGGTGACGAGGACACGGTGACCGGAATGCTGCTTGCAGGAATCGGAGCTGTGACAGACGATGGTCAACGTAACTTCTTTGTTGTTGATAACAAGACATCCGACGAGGAGATTGCCAAGGTATTCACATCGTACACGAAACGCAAGGACATTGCTATTCTGCTAATAAACCAATTTGTTGCCGACAAGATAAGGTATCAGGTCGACGCGTTCCAAGATGCTTTCCCTGCGGTTCTGGAGATTCCGTCCAAGGATCACCCTTACGATCCCGAGAAGGACTCTATTCTCCGCCGTGTGCGCAAGCTGTTTGGCGAGTACTAAATATGCAAATATCTAGATGTAGCGAGTGGCGAGCGAGTCAAGGGGTGTCTTGCGCCGTCACTGTTCATTTTCTCTATAGAGACCCTAACGCTTTTTATTTTTCTTTCCACCTCTCTTCTTTTTCGGCTTCGACTTCGCCGCTTCACCTGACGCGGTAGTTTTCGCAGTCTGAGCCTCTTCAGGGTCGCTATCCTCTGAAACAGAGTGCTCAGAGAGATTAGCGGTTCCCAGGGCCTGCGAGGCCTGCTCTTCGGAGTCCACTGTCACATTCTTGGCAGTCTCACCTTGAGGCTCTTCAGACTCGTTGCCCGAAACAGAAGTCTCGTGGAGACTGTCGGTCTGTAGTGCGTTTGTCGCTGGCTCTACTGGGTCAGTTGCTGTCACATCTTTTTCACTATCAGCGTGAGGTGCACTAGACGCGCTGTCCAAAACTGGGATCTCTTCCTTTTCACCATCAGCTTGAGGCCCACTAGACTCGCTACCTGAAACCGAGGTCGTGTAGAGATGGTCATTCTGTGGTGCTGTCGCTGGCTCTGCTGGGTCAGTCGCTGCCACGTCCTTTTCAGTCTCGGGTTGAGGCCCGTCCGGTTCGCTATCCTTTGAGACAGAGGGCCCGTTTAGGTTGACTGTCTGTAGTGCCTCTGTGGCAGGCTCCACCGGGTCTGCAGCCGTAACGTCTGACATTTCCTCACGCACAGGACTGCGGGGACGGTTCGTAGTTGACTCTTCGGGCTCAAAGGCTTCTCCTTCGGCAGATTCAGACGTATTGCCATCAATGTCCGCTCGAATATCGGGCTGCTCGTGACTGGCTGCTCCAGAGTGCTCGCCGGATGCCTCTACCTTGGCGTCAGCGGTGCTTTCTGCAGAGAAACTGGTATCTGTCAAATTTAAGCCCCCACGCGCGATCTTTTGTTCAGCCGTTTCTGGTTCTGGTGTTTCCGAAACCGCAGTGGCATCAGCGATCACAGACGCCTCCGCTACATGCTCGTGTTGAGCTTCTGGGCCCTCGGTCAATTCTGCCTCTGCCTCTTCGGTGGGAGACTCGCCTTTATTGTCTCCACCCTTATTGTCACCAGTACTCACCTCACTGGCATTGTTGGTCACACTCTGACGTTCGCCACGACCTGCAGAGGCATCATCGCGGGGAACGCTGGCGAGGCTAGTTGTTGAAGCGCTCCTTGAGTGTTTTGTGTCTGCATGCCCACTAACTGCATTAGATGAAAGGGAATCAGTTGCATTTTTCGGGATTTCAGCCCCTGCAGCGACTGCGTCGGCTGGCTGCTGCTCCTCGCTGGAGGGCCCTGGCCCGTCCTCGTCTTCCTCCGCTATCCTCTCGTTCTCTGCAGTAGCTACAGAGTCGGAGCTATCCTTTGTCAAGGCTGGGGTAGTGGCAGCAGACACTGCTCTGTCTCTTTTGATGGTAGGGGCCATGAGCTTGGGATCTGCCGACAGGTAGTATTGCCGTACCCCTACGAGACGACGCTCAGTCTCGCAGGCCTTGAGCCATTCAGGGCGCACAATCGGGATGCTCAACTCCTTAGCTCGCTGGGCCTGTGGCCCACTCTCGTTGGTGCACACAAAATGGGTCGTGCTTAGCTTGACTGTGTCTTGAAGTGGCTTGGCGGCAATGTGCGAAATCGTTTCCTCTAGCTCTTCCTTCGAGATCGCCGAATTCGCGAGCGAACCCACGCAGACGGTGATGCCAGACAGGTCAGTCATCTTGTGGGTCCGCAGCTTAAGATGGTTGCTCTCGTACACGCCCGCGGATGTGGTGAGGACCAGGCTGAATGTGTACTCATTGTCGATGGCCAGGTTCGACAGCTTCGTGGTGGTCCGCTTCAATGGTGAGGGAATCAATCCTAGACGCTGGCCATTCTTGTACAGGCCCAGCGATTCGATGTCTGCACTGGCCACGTTGATAGGGTCCCATTCGAGGACTACAGACGTCTGCGTGGTGTTCTGGGACCGCAGAACTGGCGCCTCAGGCTCCTGTCTTGTGAAGAGGTCCAGAATCTTTGACTGGGTCGCCTCAAAAAGCCCTCTGTCGTTGGTTTCGCTGCTACCATCGCGCTCGCAGGTCAAGCGCACAATCGAGCCCGCCTTGACGTCGTCCGGCAATAGCAGCGTGGGGAACTCGATCAAGTGGTGGTCCTTGGTGAGCAGCTGCGCCAAAGACACGTCCAGCATGCCCACCCGCAGCTCCACCTGCACTTTGTTGTTCGTCATGCGGAGGCTTAATCAGACAGCTCAACGCGTGTGATACAAGTCGTGCACCAAGTCTGCACCAATAGTTCCAGGATAAACGAGTAGTATTTAAAGTATTTTAAAGCATAGCTAAACACCACAATGATTTGGATTCCGAGAGGCGTCTTGCAGCTGCTGCGGGCTGTGGCCTGGCAGCTGTTTCAGACCATGAGCCCCTAATCTGTGGCAGTTGTCAAGTATATGGCACTTTTGGAGGTCCGCTCGCATGGCGGGTTGCCAGGTGCATTCATTCGGCCTTCTTCTTCGCTGCTGGCACTGCTCCGTAGCTGACCTGGAGGGCAGACCAGATCGCAGCCACAACAGACACAGTGCCAATGATGCCGGCACCAAGGATCAGAGGCTCGTATTGCAGGATGATTCCTGCAGTGAGCACAATGACCATTAGAATGAACACAATGAGAAAGGCGAACGTGCGCATGATGTGCATGGTGCCAGGGCCACGCACGAATTCGTCGTCAGCAGAGCTGCTGGCTGGTGCCTCGGGTACTGTGCCGGAGTTCGGTACAGCCGCTTTGCGACTGCGGGGACCAGTCATGCTGCCGCCGTTGTAGAGTTGATCTGGAGATCCGAACTTCTCCCTGACTAACCGGCCTGCCCATTTCGGTAAATTACAAGACCCTGACTAAGTGGCGCGTAGTGGCCACTTCAAACTATTCTCATGTTTCGCTCGCTGACCCGCTCCCGGCTCTTTTCTACCTCTGCGGCGCGTTCTGACATTGCCCGGTTCACCGCAATTGGCCGCATTGGCGCGGACGTCGAGGTATTGCGCTCCAAGAACGACAAAGTGTACGTGCGCTACCCTCTTGCGGTTTCCTCCCCCAAGAAGGACACGTCGTGGTTCCAGGTCACTGTATTTGACATCAACGCGATCAACTTCATGACTGAACGTCTTGGCAAGGGCTCCACCGTGTACGTAGAGGCAGACATCTCTCTCGGTCAGTACGATACCGAGAGCGGCGAGACGCGCCAGTCCCTGAACCTGGTCCAGCAGACCATCAGTCCTGTAATCTGGAAGAAGCCTGAGGATGTTGCAGCCGCTGGCGAAGCCGCTAGTGAAGCCGCCTAGACCTCTTGCCTCCCACCTCCTTCCCTTGCTAGTGTAGCTGCCAAGTAGAGCGTAGAGTACCTAAGACGGTGGCTATAACCTAATTTTCGTGTACCTCCGGTTTCTTGGAAGTGGTGTGCCACAGGACCATTCTCGCGACCTGGCCAGCGAGTTTATCAACTCCGATTGTAGCGGCCGCCTTCGTGTGAGCACTGTAGTACGTGGAAATGGGCCAGGCATGAATCTCTGCAGGCTCGACATCCAGGTACACTTTCCCATAAGGACGAATGCTGGTGTACATCTGCTCTATCTCGCCAGCGAGCGTTTCTTCGCTGCCGCAGTTGATATAGATGCCAAACTCCGGCAACGCGCGCCGCCACCAATCTTCACTCCGAAGAAGCCCTGGCATGGCGTACAATTTGGTCGACTCCATAGGGTCCAGCGTCTTCGCCACAAACCTTGCAACGACAGCGTTGCAAATATAGTCATATCTTTCGTCAACACGGACCTTCGCCAGCTTGGGGAGCGGTGAGATGAGGACCACCGCGTCAGGCTTGGACGCCAGGACTGGAGGGAGCATCTTCAGGGGCTGGACACGGTGGATCAGCAGGGTTAAGAGACTCGTGGCCCCGACGGAGGAGCCCAGGGCAACCTTGGTAGCGTCGGGGTGCTCTGAATGGAGGACTTCCCAGCCTGCCATCACCTGGCCCACCGCTGTTCTCAGCGGCAGCTCGCTAAAATTGACATCAAGCACAAACACGGCTGGATTGGTAAATCCCTGTTCCAGTAGAGATACCAAGAGCCTCCCCACAAACTCTACGTAAAAGTAGGCGGATGTGCAGCCCAGCGCGTTCCCTGGGACCATGTAGACCACAAGATCATGTTGGGTCCCCCGGGAAGGCGATACCACCCAGTACCCGCTATAGAGGTCAGTCTTGACCGGTTTATAGTCAACGTCACCCAGATCTTCAATTCCGTAGCGAATGCGCCGGTAATGGTACATCCATAAAGAGAGCCGCTTGCCAAACAAGATGTGCCCCACGGTGGCACTGTTCAGATTGCGCAGGAACCAGCGCATTATTAGCGCGACGGTAACCTCAAATCCCGATGAGCGGCGCACGAACGGCGGCTGGTAGTCCCATTGGCGTAAATAGGTGCGCACCAGCTTGATCGGCAGCACGACCAAAAAAAAGGGAGCCGCGCCGGCAAGTAAAATCAGCAGTGCTATCGGGCCCTGCTGGGTCGCTACCAATACAATTGCACCCAATGCATAGACCACCAGGTCAATTTCTGACCAGGGCTCCATTAAGTGAACTTGAGAACTTGCGCTGTATATGAAAATCAAGAAGCCTGCAGCATGTGATAATCAGGGCAACGCACCCGGGCCATTTCTAAGAATTCCACTGTTAAGAGTTCCATTGCTAGAAGTTAAGTATGTCATTATGATTGTGGAAGTTAACTTATGCACTGTGAACCTGAGCCGAAGTTTGAGCAGGTGCGTGGATCAGCTTGCGCACCGTGTCCAAGAAAATGTCGGCATGCTTCTTCTCGAAAAGAAGAGTGGGGCGCAGACGAATCGACTGCGACCCACACCCACCAATGTTCACACCGCTATTGCGGGCATCGACGATAAACTTGTCACGAGCGGCAGGAGACTCGAGGTCGAAAGCAATAAACGTGCCCTGGTCCTTACCACGAAGGCGCGAAATGGCTCCAGTCTTCTGAAGCTCGTTGAGGCTGTCGTACACGTAGCGGCCCACCTCTGCAGTCTGCTCAGGGAGCTTGTTCTCGACTACCTCGCGGAAGATAGCGTCCGCAATCATCAAGTGAACAGGGTCACCACACCAGGTATTAAACTGGCGATACGGCAACGCAGGACGCAGAGCTGGGTCGCTGTAAAAGTAGCCGGCGGCCTGTGCTTTCTTAGAGAAAGTGACCATGTCCGGAGGTGTAGGCAGATCCCAGTACTCGTGAGCCCACATTTTGCCAGTCGCGCCAACACCAGTCTGGACCTCATCAACAATTAAAAGAACACCATGCTTGCTGGTCACCTCACGAACGCCCCGGAAAAATTCGGGGGACGCGTGGTTATCTCCACCCTCACTTTGGATGGGCTCGACAATGATCGCAGCCACGGGGGTCTCGTTTTGAGCAAGCACCCTGTCGAGCTCAGCAAGACATCTCGCCTCCTCCTGCTTGTTGAACTCCTCATGTGCCTCAAGAGGGTATTTGAGCAATGGGAACGGCGCGGTAGGCCAGTCAAACATAGGTATATCAAGCTTGTGGATCGGCTTAGAGCGTGTGCAGGACAGTGATCCGAACAGCCGTCCATGGAATGACGTGTCAAAGGACAAGATCGCGCGCTGTTTGGCGCCAGGGGCCTTGTTCTGCATAGAGCTCTCAAGCTCCTCAGCCGTAAATGGAGCATCGCGCGATCCACGAGCCTTGCCAGCTTGGTAAATAAAGGCTGCTTTGAAGGCTGTCTCATTGGCGTCGCTGCCACTCAACGCAGTCCAAATGCCAGTCATTCCAGGAGGTGCGTATTTCATGAGACCATTCACCTGCTCCTCGTAGTCAGAGCTGGGAAAGTTGCCTGTAGCAGGGCGATTCACCAATGCGGAGACAGTTTTGGGATCCCGGGCCGCCTCGATGAGCTGAGGATTGTTGTATCCTAGAGGGATCGAGGCAATCTGAGCATAGACGTCCAGCATCTGGTTGCCATCAACATCCACAAGATAGTTGCCGAGCGACTTTTCATAGTCGCACATAAAGTAGGCAGCGGCTGTATCAAACGTCTTGCCAAGACTGGCCAGGGACTTCTTGCTCTTGGGGCCGGGCACAGCTGTCTTCATGGCCGGGCTCGTAGGTTCAGTAGGGAAGGCTTTTTCTGCCAGAGACGCATAGCGCCGGAGTCCAAGAGAGACACTAGCGCTTGAAATACGCGCAGACCTAACAGCAACGGATCTGGCGGCGCGAATCATTATTTCTCTCTACGTTATCGCTGCTACCTTCGCCTAATACGTTATTTAAGTGACATGCGGCGGGTAAATGCAACTGCCTCAGGGTTGGGGTCTAGCCACATGAATGGGGGAGTTTGGGGCACAGTTCTGCCTGATAGATAGTCCCAAGATCTTTGCGCGCTGCTAGACACTCCATTAAGTGCCATATGACAGTTTTGGAGGTGCTGGGCTACGTAGCTTAAACCGGTACTGCCGCCTGGGTCGGAAATGCAGTGCCACGTGAGAGAACACCTTGCCAGGTTGCTTTGATAAGTGGGATCTGCTGAGTGAGCACCAGATTGTCGGGTGTTACCGAGCGTTCGCGTGTGTTGTGGAGATTAGCCGCCGTAGCCGCGCGGATTGCCAGGGCGGGTATTGGAAGTCAACCGCCTAAAACGACCAGCGGCTACCACCCGGACCTACAATGGAGGTGACACTTGGCTGATGGGTGTTGAATCGGTGTTGCGGACAGTAGACATTTTTAAATAGGGCAATAGCACCCGAGACGTGTGTGAGAACCTTAGTTCGCGGATCAGCTTTAGACTAAATGCAACTACCCAGTTATTTTGGGTCTCTTTGAATTTTCTCCATTGTGGGGGTGATGCCGCTTGCGAGCCTCTTTTTCTTCGTGGTGCAAAAGAGCCTTTTGCATGTATGTAGACACAAAGCCCTTGATTTTCTTTTTCTTTTCTTCAGTTAGCTCCACAGACTCGCGCCCCTTTTTCAGTTCCTTGTCCACGAGCGCCTCCACGATCTCTCTCGAGTGCTTTTTGCATCGATCATGGCCTAGCTTATCTTCGTACTTCCAAACCACTTTGGGAATGTAGCGTGCAAGCACCTTTGTGATGACCCACTCTGATGATCGTTTTGTATCTTGCTCGGGTTTGGACGATTTCTCTTTCTCTGGGCTCGTCTCACCGCTGACCTGCTGCTGGGCTGCATCGTCTATTATCTTTTGGAGATCCTGGGCCTGTTTGGCCCGCTCAACCTCCAGGCGAGCAGAGTTGGCCTCACGTTCTCGAGCTCGTTGCTTTTCACGCTCTACATCACGCGGATCCTTGGGCCGCTCCCACGTAGTGATTGTGCGATCCTGGTTATGGTAATAAATGGTCCCGTCCTTGGCGTATGCAGCAAACCAGCCTGGAGGCAATTTGATACGAGGCACTTCGTTTATGGGGGTCTTGGCCACTGTGTCTTTTGCTACAGGCTTCTCGATCTGCTCACTGCCTTCGGAAGGGGTCGTATCGTCAGACTCTGTTTTATCGCGTTTCTGCCGCGGGATCCGGTAAGCCATTTCCAGAGCACTCCACTTTTCCAGTAGCTCACCTGCCAAACGCGTAACATCCGCACTCACAGAGCTGTTCTTAGCCAAGTCTGCAACCACGCCCTCTATTTTGGACGATGAAATCTTATTGCGCGTGAGGCGCGGCCATTTCAGGAGGATCTCCAGCATGCTCATCACCGACTCGCTCTCCTCTTGCCATTGACTTAATAGGGTAGAGAAGATCTCGTAACCGTGCATCCGAAGCACCTCGATTTGGATCGTGGAAGAATCTGCATAGGCAATACGGCTGATGAGCTTGTCCACTAGCCAGCGATCCCGGCTCTGCATTAACACCGACATAATCTTCGATACTTCCTCCGGATCCTCGATCATCTTCGTAGGCAGCAGCTCTGATGTCTCTGCTGAAAGCTCCTTCTTCTTTTGCTTGGTGACCGCCTTGAGCCACTCCTCCTCGTCGTCCGGGCCAAGACCAAGGGCGTCGTACACACTTTGCGGTATACGCAAGCCGGTGGACTGGGTTTTGCCGCCTAGTATACCAACACAGTTGTCTTCCATGCATAAACATTTTTGGGGTTCTGCACCGTACCGGTCAACATTGTAGTCAAAAGTTATCTCTTCTCCGGCTTGAATATCCCTCTTGGCAAATATGCCCATCCGCAGCTTAAGCCCAACAATCCATTTGTCCACAAACGAGTTGGGTTTGCAAGAGTGATTGCAGAACCGAGCTATAGAGCCCTTTTGCGTGGCATCTATAAACTCGTCCTTCTGCAGCATCATAAAGTAAAAGTGCTTCACGTCTTGCTGCTCATAGAGACGCTGTCGTTTTTGGAACCGATTCTCATCGATAACCTCGCCAATGTACTCATAAATGAGGTCGCCCTGGGCTATGTTCTCAAGAGCGCGAACGCCAAACCCCTTGGCGCCAGCATCAAATACATCGATTTTGGCATACCTGCGCTCCTGGAACCGACGGTTTGCGCAATCGGAATGCCCGCATTGGTCGCCCACGCACTCTATGGATGTGAGACGATTAACACAGTGAGAATCTTCATCACAGAGCGGGCCGTCGCCAGTATGGTTACGAGAACAGTCGCACGCCATGACCTCGATCTGGCCAGACAGCCCAAGGTTTTTAGTGGCATATGTGCATTCATCGAGGACCGTAAACGTGCTGGTCGCCTGCTCCAGGGCGCTGTGTGCATCTAAGTATAGTTGGACCATATTGGAGCTTGCAGACCTCTACAGACACTATGCTAAGCTCCAGGTGCTAGAGAATACTTGAAACTCTAACAGAGCCGCCTGTTCTAGCGCTTGAGGTTCTGGGCTCCCCCGGGCCGCCACGCGAAAGGTCTGAAGAGCCTAACTGTATATCACATGTCCTGTGACTCAGCATTAGTAAGCTCTGACACCGCTGGAGGCTGGGTTCGGCCAGATAGCGTTTATCTCGGCCAAGTGCTTATCGCGGATGATGATTCTTGCGGCAGCAGCACTGCTCGGATGGTCCCCACCACATGAAAGCAAATTGAGCTCCAGAACCGTGATCGCTGCGAATATTTACTGATGGTTTATCATAATTGGCTAGCAGTGCAGCAGTGCATGAAAATTAGACACGGCTACGCGCTATATATAGCTCATTGATAAGTGTTAGTTTGCAGGTCCCTTTCCACCTCGTTGTCTCTAGCCGCTCCTATACTGTGTTTCTAATTGAAGGACTTGAGCAGCATGCAGCATGTGTTGTGTGGTCTTGTCCACTAACGAAATACGTAAACCCCAAGTTGCATGCGGCTGCAGGCGCTATGCCAGCCTATGAGACGATCGGGTTTACCGAATCGATAAGCCTGTAACCGGGAGTGAGCGTATAGTCGTAAGGATTGGAGCACTGCAAACACGCAACCAAAGATTGTATTCACATGGGTGTGGCGTGGCTTTCTGCAGAGGGCGGCGAGCGCAAATCGTGGTAAGGGCTTCGCTCTGCCCGCCTTCCCGCCGAGACCAAGCACCTCTAAGCCCGCAGCATGGTTCGGAATGAGCCCTTGCAGCTTGAAATAGCCCCACGTGCACCGGGGAGTTGGCTCCCTACCCCCGGGCAACAAATTAACTAGCTTTTGCGGCGAAGAGTTAATGTACGAATTTGGACACTGCAGGAAACCTGCAGGCATCCTGCAGGCAGCAGAAACGCATCCTCCTGACACTGTCGGGCCACACAGCACGGGACTTCTTGTCCTAAACGCAACTTAGTTTCGTACTACTGTGGCCCTGCCATGCTTGGCGGACTGCTGATGGTTGACCACCACAAGCATGCCTCTGAAGCAGCAATGGCTTCAGGAGGGATATACTCAGCTGAAACCAAACCAGAGGAGCCGGCAGCCAAGAGAAAGGAGCCCTGGAATATCGTGGATGAAAATACCGTGGAACGGTCGCTGTATGGGCCAGCGCTTTTTGAGAATCGTCTATCCACGGACCTTTTGACGGCCGGTATCGCCGTAGCGATCGGCGAGAATTATTCGTACGCCGCTGGCGCAAACGTGCCGTCGCGCGTGGACCATGAGCTCCTGTTTGGCACGACTGCCCTTCGTTTCCAGGGCGTTGTTTCGAAAGTGTATCTGGTCGATCGTCGCGACGGCAAGGAAACCTGGTTGCTTGCCAACGTGTTCAAGGTTCCTGACCGCACGAGCTACCGCCAACAGTCAGGTTCGCATGCAATGCAGACGATATCTGAGGGCATTGAGGTTACCCGCATTAATTATGATTGGAATCGCCCGGGGCTGCTCATGGACCGGCCCACCAACCTTATCAGCCCGCGTGTTGGGTTCCATTTTGAGGACAAGACCCACAATGTGGCCCTCTGTCTTTATCTTACCATGCGCCCTGGCAGCCGCTTGGTATTTGAGAACTGGGACGAGATTACTGCCGCGCTCACTCCCCTTATCAGCGCGATTTACGCGGGTAAACAGCTCGATAAGATTGCGCCGCTATTTATTAGCCGGCTCATTGATGGGCTCAAGATACCCCGTGCAGTTAGCAACAGCCTTCACCACGGTGAGTATGTCCTTTCGTGTCTGTCTTGGGCTCGGCACCGATATTCGCTCTCCTTTTTGGCTACTGCGCTCACCTTATTTCTAAGATACCAGCCTGAGAATATTCGGCGGTGGCGGCGCTGCGGTGTGCGTACAGTGGTCGTTGGACCTACTGCGGATTCACATCGAATTCTGTTCATCTTGTTTGCGTTCTTGCGCGACACTTCGTCAGAAAAGGCCCTTGAGAAATGGTACGCCGACTACAATGCTACCTTATTTACGCTTGGAGAGCCCAGCCACAACCGTACTAGCAGCGCTGTCGCTTCGGAGACTGGTTGGAAAATCCCGACTCAGCGTACATCACCCCGCCGAGTTTCCGTTACAGCCAGTGCTCAGCTGTCGCGGCCGTCAACTTACCAGTCCTCGCTCTTTCACAGTCTCAACAAGTACCGCTTCAGCTCCGGAAGCTTATCGTCGACACCGAGGCCTGACGAGGATTCTTGCACCGACCTCTCGATTCATTCGCGCGGGTCTTTTTCGAGTCAGCCTCTCTACTCTGTCGGTTCAGTTGGCAAGGATAACACCTTTGGTGGCCGTCGGCGTGTCAGCACAGACAGCATTTTATCAACCCCAGGGGACGGTCGGCCACTTTATCAGGGTCCGATGCCGCCCCTAGCGGGATATACGAACAAGCTGCTCTACGATCGCGCGGTACAGGCTTGCCCTGCGGCAGCTATAGAAAGTGGTCAACTTGTGGAAGTCCTGGATTCGGAACGCAAGTACCTGGGAGGTACTTCTCGGGCCATTGTAATTGATTTAGACAGAGAACGCGTCTATTTGTGGACGACCGACTCTGCCGGGATCCAGCGGGCCGTTGTAGACCTGGGCGGTCCTGCGCACGCCGTGATGGCCCAATTGAATGAAACAGATCCGGCCAGACTGGAGCAGAGTATAATGAACCGGTTTGGGATAGCCGCAGCTGATGTGGCAGCATAGATAGGATTGCCATTCCGGGGTCTGACACTGGCGGCGTTTTGGAGGCCCAAAAACCAACAAAATTGTGTGACTCACGCGTAGGCGCTTTAATTGCTTAATTGCTTATAACAGTCTATAGGCGCTTTTAGATAGATACTACTCACTTGGACGCTGGACGATGCAGAATCCATCGAATATTATCACGCGAAAGTCAGCGTAGCTTAGTCACTATTCGGCGTTGAGTTAACTTGGACAATGGACGCTGCGTATGTCAAGACATTCGTTGTCGGCCTCGCAGAGTTTTCCAGCAAATTGAGCGCATCATACGAGGGCGATCATGAGAAGCCTGTCATACTTCCGCCAATGGATGTGACGCTGCCGCCGCGGCCTTTTGGTGTAGCCAAAAAGATCACTGTCCAGCTTCGCTCGATCAGAGTCCCCAAATTCAATACCACGTACGAGGTTCTGGACTCCGATTGTGTTTTTGCGGTCAAAGAACGGCTGCTCAGTGATCCGCAGGGGCCTCTCAAGGACGTGCACTATGCGGTCAGCTCCGTGCGATTTATGCTCAAAGCAAATGCCATCAGCGACGTGCGCCAGCTCCGGGAGCTCCCGTCAACGGAATTTACTGTGATGTTTGTCAAGGGTGCAGCCGAGACACCCCAAGTTGTTGGGCACGCGTATTGGTCGGATCATGTCCCCGCCCCAGTTCCTGCACCTCGCGAGCCTGAAGAGAATGCGGCTCGAGTCCCCGCTCCTGACGCTGCAGATGAGATGGCTGATGACCCCGAAGACGATGTTGATGCGCCATTTTGGGCCGACATAAATGCCGTCCTCCGGAGGCACAACAGGACTCATCTGCTGCCCAAGTTCAAAAACTGCTAAAGACGCTGGACTGGACGGGGTAGAAATGTTATTAATTAGATATTAAAGCGGATAATTAAATAAATTCGTAGCACGTATTGCTAATGCATTTTGGCGTAATACCGGGTATTACTTGTACCACCGTAGACGGGCACGTAGACGTTGCCGGGGCCGGAACCGGGTGTATTCATCCCTGTCAGTGGTCTGGGGGCCATCCTTTCTTGCTTTTCGGCGGCTCACAACGAATTGGTGAATCGACTTGATGTCATCCTTGGAAACGTGACCAAAGCCATTAGAGCGCTTGAAGCAGGTACCCAAAAGTACCTTGGGGTCCACCTGAGTGCGCGGAAATGTCTGGATCTTTTGAAAGACCTCCATGTCGTCGGCGGCCGCAACTAGCTGGGGCTCTACCAGCTTTAGTAGTGTGAGCGAGATACGGTACAGCACGGAAATGCCTTCAAAAAAGAAGCAGTCCCACACCCGCAGCATCGACTCGGCCGGCAGGACGCACACGAACATGCTCATAAACCACGACGCAGTGCACAGGCTAATAGGGGGCAGGTTCGAAACGAAGTTATCCTCATAGCCAGCGTCAAGCTCCAAAGCATCCCACACTTTGGGCAAGCGGTCTCGAATGTTCACCATCAGTATGCCCTGGGTGATGTTGACCTGCTCTAAATCCACCTCGTGCAAGCCCATAAGATAGTGCTGGGTAATGATCACAAGCATCCAAAATGCCCTTTCTTCGTCAATAAATAATAGCAGCGTTCCTGCTAGGAAATTCAGACTCTGGCAGTAGCCAATATTGGGCTGGTACACTGAAAATGCCACCAGTACGCGCCGCAGCGCCTGCACTAGCTCACTCTCGGCACCAGTTTCGGGATCCGCGCGGAACCGCAAGTTGTCGGGAAAAGTACGATGCAGGTCGCGCTCAATATGCTCGGTGTCGTTATTCTTCAAATCCTGGGACTTGATCACGAGCTCCTGATAGAGACCCGGGTATGCATTCAGTTTGTCGTGGCCGCGCGCGAACCAGAACCACGCGTTCCCTCGCCACTCTGCCGGAATGCCCTTGCGAACGTATCGCTTGAGCTTGGCGCTGCTCGGAGGGAAGCGGACGGGGTCCACGGTGTTTAGACCGTGCTCCTTGAGCATGCGCTGCCATTTGACCTTGCGCCGTGCAGTATACACTTGGTATTCGGTGGCCCACGAGTCGTAGGCTTCTCGAGGCACGTAGTTTGAATACTTTTTGAACCCGTATCGGTCTGCATTTTCCTCGATCAGCGGCGACGACGATCGTGTGGGCACCGTAGAAGACGACGGGGTCGTACCCAGCCGGTTATTTGTGCCCGATAAAAGCGATTGCGCCGCAGAATCGCGGCTTGTGGGCGAGCTGGTGACGGGATTGCCGTGCTTCGAACCACCACCTCGCTTCCCTGAGGGCTCACGCGATACCTCTTGATTAGCGTTCGCAACTTGGTCCGCTGAAACTGGTCCACCGGCAGCAGTCGTGGCCTCAGTGGTGGCCTGATGGGCGGCTGGCAGCACATGGTCGTCGCGTGCCTCCAAGTGGTCAGGCGCATGTGTTTCAGATATGGGCCCACGGTCAGAGACGGCAGGCGCGTCAGGGGACGTGGGGGCTACGTCGGAACTGGCGGCACGCGTTGCTGGACTCGAAGGAGCGTCTGATCCGACCGCTAGATTGTGGAACGCGCCCGGTAAATCGGAAGCGGTTGCGGGTCCTCTGGGGCTTGCCTGGCCGGCTCCGTCAACAAGCATCATGCTCTGACTGAGAGCTACAAACGCCGCCGGCATTTTGATGGTCTCACCCATGGCGTTGGTTTCGGAAAACCTGGTACAGCTTCCTACTACGAACCCTCTGGCGGTGGAGGATCGTCGCATGACTCATCGCGCTAACCTCAATTTATAGTTTCCGGTGATCGCAGCCTAGTGACGGCAGCGGCCCGCGAGCAGGACAGGAGAATGAGCGTGTGTCGCAACACCGACAGCAACGAGTTCTGGAAAGTCGGACGAGTGCCGCTGGTGTGCCAGCCGTTTGCTGTCCCCAGTGGCCTTCTCGTCAGTCACAACGGCAGCGTTCTCAACGTCACCGGGCTAAATGTGATTGTGGAGCCGTGCTGTTTTCAAAATCAGCCGTACATATTCGAGTTCAATGTCCCCGCGCTCCAGCAAACGCCGCCCATGGTGTCTGCGGCCACGCTGGGGTGGCAACGGTACGCCCACATGGCGGAGTATTCCAGATCGCTGCCGGTATTTGTGTCGGCAATAAGCTTCGGGCTCACAATCGTTGTGGCCATGGCATGCTCGATATCTGGTCCGAACTACCGCAAGTACCCCGTCATCGTTCACATTGCCGTGTACTACGCCTTGGTGCATATGCTTGTGGTGTTCTCTATCAGCCTCCAGGCCGTGAGCAACCAGTACTATAAGGGACAGTCGTCGACGCACTTATTGTCCACACAGATAGTCACCCGACCTGTGGAAGTAGCCACCTACGTGTCGGAAATTCTAGTTCTACTGGCGCAGGCCCGTGTAGCAGTGGAGCTGTTCGACCGGCGGTCGGAAAAGCGGTTGGCACTGGCACTGGCGCTGCAATTCATTTGTGTCGTGGTCGTGTTGTGGGGATTCTGGATCTTTTATGACCCGTGCGATATTGTTGCGTGGGCCCTCGAGTATCTGTTCGAGCTGTCTCTCTACATACTGTTTGCTTGCTCGGTAATACTGAAAGCTATTACCTCGCGCCAGGCGGCTTTCACACGATCTAATGTCGCCCTCACGGTTCTTAGCATCACGGTCTCCTTGATGTCCAGCTGCTTCTATGTGGCAGATCTTGCAGGCTGGTGGGTTGGTCGTCTTCTTGATCAGATGTGTCAAATTTCCAACATCGTAAACATCGTGGTGATATACTACTGGACGCAGGTCATTAAGGACACCGAACAAATGCAAGAGGCCGAAAAGATCTTGGGGCGTCGTTTGTACAACGAAGAGCAGGGCCAGCGCAACTATTTCTTCAAGGACGAGGATGAAGAGTCGAGTGAGGATTCTGACTCGGCGAGTTCCGAGCCTGACCATCGCCGCCGCCGCTCGGGCCCGGTGACCAGCAATGCAGGCACCCCACTGGGACGCCTCCTTGACTATGTTCGGCCCTCGTCGTTGTGACAATTTACTTCCCCACAGGCATCACGCATACGTTAACCGCCGACGTTAACCGCCGATTAACTTATTTTATTTAATTTACGTACACCGCTAGCCTCTGGCGGTTTGGTCTGAATATACAAGGTGGCCGACTCCGCCACATGCCCATGCCAGGTGCTTACTTGCCCAGGCGGCGACGCTGTGTGCGTTGCTCCTTGAGGCGCTTGCGGTACTTGTGACGGTTCATTTTCAGTTTGCGCTTGCGGCGGACGCTCGTCGCCTCCATGTCTACGTCCGAGTCAAGCTGGAGCACCGGCTGGCCGTCAATAAAAGACACGTGCGCCTGGACCAGGGAGCCATGGGGGGCCATGGTACCAGAAGCTCCGTTTGTGTTGTTGAACTGTTTGAGCAGTGCAGCCAGCATCTTAGCGTGGGGAACGTCCAATGCAGGCTCGCGTGTAGGAGCGCCATACCGCGGCACTGACTTGTCGGCTGCGTTGCCCACGTCAAAGGCACCCAGATCTTGTGCTATCTCCTGGGGCACCTTCTGGAACCCGGTACCGAGTACAAAGTGTTCTTGCGGCTCCCAAACGTGAACGAATGGAATGTCTCGGACGTCCTGCGCGCTTTTAGGGACCTCGGGACCAGGGTGCATGGTTAGCAACGGACGGTGCTGGGCAAAAAAGGCTTTCAGCGGTAGAGGGCTGGTGCTTTCACTCCATTTCTGGAACTGTGCTTCTGGAATCCGTGCGTAGGGAAAGTCATCCTCGCGCACAGCTAGTTTGGAGGACGTACTGGCTACCCGGCTAGGCCGCCGTAGCATACCTGTATTTGCACATAGTGTGGGCAGTGTACCCACCGAACACCGCGCTCTGAGCATGGGTTTAAGGCCACTTGGGGGTTTGGATGCAGTTTGGATGCCAAATGTCTGTGCTCGAAGAAAACGCTGACTGGCTGCCGGGTAACTGTGGTAGCTACAACCTGAAGACGAGGCAATGGCGGGCACGGTGATGCTGCGCGCGGAATTGACGACTCTTGTGGGGCAAACCAAGAAACGGAGCGCGCCGCTACGCGTGGCAAGCGAGAAATCGCTGGCGGCTCTGGATATGGTGGTTCCCGCAGAGAATGGCGAGGTTCCTAACGGTGATCTTCGAGGCCTTGCGGCCAATTCCGACTTCATTACGCCGTTTCTACTTGCTTGTTCCGAGTCGAATGCCAAGTCGTGCGCCTCTGCGCTCCAGTGCCTCCAGATACTGGCGTCTGTACAAGCAATCAGCCTGACGCGGCTACACGAGCTCTTGGGCGCGCTTATGGACGCTACCCGCCTGGGAATAGGCATACAACTCAAGATCCTGCAGCTATTGCCTGTACTGCTTCAAGGCTATGCGGCAGAACTCAATGGCGCTGCCATTGCCGAGCTGCTACAGGTGTGCGCGGAGCTGCATGGGGAGAACAAGGTCGGCATGGTACATAACGCAGCGTATGCCACGCTGCAACAGCTCATTACCGGCATATTCGACCGTATTGATCAAGAACGTTCGGGCACCGGCGACGTGACTGTGACAGTCGAAGAGGGAGGCAAGGCTCGGGAGTTCCAAGTCACCCCCCACGTGCAGGACGCAGTCTTGATTCTGCTCGACTTTTGCGAGATTGCCAACAATAGGCCGCCGTCGTTTCTCAAGTCTGCGGGTCTGCCTGTGACCTTTATGCTTGAGCTCCTCGAGCTCACCCTCACAAACCACTCTGCCGTTTTCCACGCCTACCCTGTGTTTGGCATTATTCTGAGACATTACATCTCACCATTCCTGATTCGGTTATTTTCAGAGTCCACGGACTTCCCGGTCACTGTCCGCGTTACCCGCATGTTCTATCTGCTGCTCAGAAGACACTTGGATCTGGTGAGCACCGAGGCGGAGGTCATTCTATCCCTGCTCACTCAGACTGCGAAACAGGGTATTCTTTGGAAACGTATTCTCTGTCTCGAGGTTTTCCAGGGCATGTTCCTGGAATTTAATTTATTACTGCAAGTCTCGAGAGCATTCCGCGGCAGCCCTGTACTGCGCGAGGTCCTAAGTTCCTTTGCATTCAGTCTAGTTCATAACGACGGTTGTCTGCTCCTAGCAACAACCTCCCCTACGGGAGCCACGGAATCTACGGACGCGGTCAGTCGGCCTTCTACCCCTTCTAGTGGACATCCTGCCCCGTTATCCAGGCAGTTTGTGGCAAAAGTTCCGTTTATTGACCTCTTGGACAAGTCAGATCCACCACGAGCCTCGGAACACTACCTTTACTACCTGGTATTCATATGCATCACATCGCTTGCAGATGGCATCAGCAAGGCGCCCAAAGCTAGCGTTGATCTAGATGACAGCGATGACTTTTTTCCAAACTTGCTAACAGAGATTGAGGATCCGCTGGTAAACTGTTATACAGTGTTCTTGGGTACCTCCATGGATATTGAATTGTACAAGCAGCTGGTCCGGTCGGTGCAAAGAATGGCCCACAAATGTGGCACCCTAGGCTTGGACTCTGAGCGTGATTATTACATCAAGCTACTCATACAGTTCAGTTACCTGGCGCATGACCCCCAACTTCGCTCTGCCCTGTTGCAGAGAAATACTTTGTGCATCCGTGCTCTCCTCAATCTGGGATACGCTCTTGGTAATAAGCTTGGTCCCTCTTGGACCCTTCTTGTCGATTGCATTGGAAACTTGTCCGTTCAAATCAATGCTGAGGCCTACGTGCCTACGAGCGACGAGTTATTGGGCGGTCAAGACGCTTTCAAGGCTATAGAAAGCTCACTACAGAAGTTGCTGGATAGCACTGCTGACTTGGACGACCAGGCTATAGTCTATTTTTTCAAAGCTCTGGGCAGACGGGATCAAATAAGACCGCTTTACGTCGTAATACTGGGTGTCCTTGCCAATGTCAACGCAGAGCGCTTCTCTGTTTACCCTTCTCAATGCTGGGAATGCTTGGTAGATATCCTTTTGTCTCTTATCCGTGACAACACTCTGGACGAGAGATTGTGCCTTTCATCAGCCAAGGTACTCAACAAAGCCATATTTGAGGCACTGGAAGCAGCGAGTTCAGGAGAAGCCTACAAAAATATTTTGGCAGCCCTTGTCAAACAGGTGAATCTGGATAACAAAGTCCACGATGGCTTTTACTACGATATTCAAGCTGAAGCCATTGGCTCGCTGAGCCGGCTGCTCGACCAATTCGGAAGTCAGATCACTGCCGGGTGGGAAGAGATTTTCATCGTCATCTCGTCTGTATTCCGGGTTCTCGGGCCAAGTGTTCGTCCAGCAGTTCAAACCGAAATGATCAAAGGCTCATTCCATTCGCTTGCGCTAATATGTACTGACTTTTTGGATCACTTGCCATACCACTGTGTCTTTGACCTTACACTGACATTAGACAGATTCGCCAGGCAGGATGTGGATATCAATACGGCATTTACTTCTATATCTTTGTTCTGGACAGTATGCGACCACTTGATGAGGGGAGCTCCTGAGCTTTCAACGTTTCCGTCTGTGACTAACGTTGGCGACCTTGTTGAACTCGCGAAAAGTGGCTCGGAAGTGAAGCAATATGCGCTATGGATGCTGGCACTCATCAAACTCGCGGAGATTGCGGATGAGCCTCAACATCAGATCAAAACAGGTGCTGTTCAAATCTTTTTCCGACTGTTAGAGTCACACGATACGAAACTGCCCCCGGTGGCCTGGACTATCTGCGAGAACATGGTATTTCCTAAGATCATGAAAGTCAAATTGGATTCAGAGGCAAGGGAGGCTACGGAAACTCAGTCGCTCATAATAAATGGCTTGGGAAGCATTTATACGAACCAGCTGAAGGTGCTCACCAGTCAACCAGGCTTCAAAGAGGCCTGGTGTAGGTTGATCAAGTTTTACCAAGCTGTTATTAAAGGGTCAGCCTCTAACGCTCTGAATGTTTACCAGAATCTATTCAGAATACTTGACAACGCTGCGCGAATAAAGTGCTCAAAAGTAGGTGACGAGGCCTGGAAGTTATGGGTGGCACAGAATGCTGACGCTGGATCTGACACTGAAAGCCCGAAGCAGACGGCCGAGTCTTTGAAAGCGCTTATTGAACTTTATCCAATGCTCGTTGCAGTCCAAGCCCCTACGAAAGACCAGCAGCTGCGCTCGCTAGAACTCATTCGGGACTGTGCTACCCATTACGATACATCTTTCCGAGGAGGGAAGGGCAAGATCTCAAGCCTTCAGGACTGTGCCTTAAATGCTTTGAAGGTCATGGAGCTTGTAGATACTGAGTTGGCTATTTCCATGGTGGAAAAGCTTGCAAAGCTAAGTGTTTTGCCGTACAGCGACGTCGAAATCCCGGGTGAATCATGTACATGTCTCAGCGAACGGTCGCTATCCCAGCTCTGTGACTTTTTGGATAGCCCCTTGCTCAACCTCCTGCAGAGATCTCAGTGCCTTGAAGCTTACGCGGAGGAAACCCGACATTCACTGAACGCTGCCCTGTGTTTTACTCTGGATTGCATGATTCAAATAATGGGGTTCCAACAAACCATGATGGCTACAAAGGTCTATTTGAAGATTCTTAGCTTTGCCAAGGGTCTGAAATTGCCTGACCAGCACAAATACCTTGTGGCGGGGAGGCAGACAATATTTGAGGGCAGCTATAAAGCGGAACACGAAGCTGAGTCCGAGCCACAGAGCATCGCTGCTATCACTGCATATATTGACATTCTGGAGCAACTCGCCGATTCTTCACAAAAAGAATTATGGAAGACCGTGCTGGAGTCGTTAACAATAAATACTCTCTTGTACGAGCGCGGCAATATGGCAAGAGAAACGGTTTTTGACCCGCCAGACAAGTTCGTTGGCCTGGCAGACGGACCATTTCATGGTTCTATTGACAAGCCAGTACCATCGCAAAGACAGCCAATAGCATACCATTGCTTGTCAATGCTTAAGCGACTGGCAAGCAGTCCAGACTGTGTGCCTGTTGCCTACGAATTCTATGAAAGTCGGGTGATATTCGTGTTATATCAACTAGTGAGCGACGCCCAGCTGCGCGGCAAGGAGCCCATGCCCACGTTGATGCGTGACGAGCTGCAGTTTATTCTTCACCAACTGGAACAGGTTCGCTTGTCGCCGGAGGTTAAGCGGTTGCTAACGAGGTGTCTTGGCCTCGGTGACTCGACATCACAGTCTATGACCCAGAAAATTTTGCTTGGGAGCTAATATTTGCACAAATGTTCATACTAATGTTACTGACCAAGCTTGTAAATGCATAAATAAGTAGGGATTTCAATTTCAGATTGCTAACCCAGAGAGTCTGGCCCGGTCACGTTGGAACTCGCGCCAGCGTTTCATTACAATATTGCTAGAGTCAAACTCACCAGTCACAGTATCGTGGCCGCCTTTATCGCCTCCTTCAATTGTACGAGTATCACCCCAGGAAAAGTCGTCAAACTTCCAGTATGCGTATGTGGGTAAGACAAAGTTCCAGATAGGAAGTGCGAGCAGGTAGATCAGCATCCAGAGCACGTAAGAAGCTCTTGTTGCAGTAACAATAATGAGAACACCTGGAAGCCCCAGAATGAGTGCCAGCAGAATCAGGGACAGCGTGGGAGTCGGCTTGGACACAATTGCAATGATGATGATGTAAATGGTGAAGGAGATAGCAGCTGGCAGTACCAATGTCGATACCAGGTCAATGAAGACCACAAATTGCATCGATATAATAAATACGCCACACAAGTCTCTCACAAGTACCAGCTCCATCAAGTTGTGGATAGTAGAGTTGATCCACCGACGTCTCTGAGATAAAAGTACTTTGAACTCATCTGGTACAATGGTCTTGCACGCTGCCTTTGGAACGAAAATCATTTTTCGCCGAGGAAATGTGCGCAACATCAGTGAGCTCAGGTAACGATCTTCACCCAAAAGAAGCAAGTTCTTCTTGTGCAGGGTGTCAGTAACATTGTCTGAATAGCGTTCGACGATGTCTGGGTTACACAAAATAGGAACCCAGTAACCGTCGCCACCTTTGGGACTCTTGATACGGTACATACTAAAGCACCCTGGCAAGCACGTCACGCCTCCAAATACCGACTCAAATGCCTTTGCTTGGTGGTGGGAGATGAAGTACTCGAACACCTGGATAGCAGTGACCCATGACGCGGTCTTATTGGCAATCATTGTTTCACCACAGAGACCCATTATTTGCGGATCTTTGACCATCTCGGCCACCATATGAGTCAAGGCATCGGGGAACACTTTCGTGTCTGCATCAACCATGAGCATAACCTCATAAAAATCGGGGGCAATTCCAGTGACACTACGAATGCCGTTGAACATCTCGAAATCCAGCTCAGTCATGCGCTCATCAAACATAACGCGTTCCAAGAACGTCATCAAGATAATTTGAGAGTCACGTTTGCCTCTGTTTCCGGGCTTTGGGTCATTAGCCTCTGCAGAAGTGCCGCACTTAACAATGGTCACTACAGGCACACGTTGCTGCTTTGAATGGTCCACGGTACTATCGTCATACTTGTAAAAGCCGGCGTACACCTTAGCCATATTGTGTCTCTTCGCACCACTGACAACAGACACGTAAGAGTAAGGCTCGACTTCATCTTCAGGTATAGCATAGTCATCCATCATGGACAAGCAGATTTCAGGTGTTGACATAGTATTACCGGAACCTTTAATCAAGCCATCACAGATAATCACAATCAATTTGTGAGAGTTGGGGTATTCAGTGGTTGCGATAGAATCAAGGGTCGTCCTGAGTCCTTCCACCGACTCCGAGTATGCAGTAACTAGACACATACAGTGAGCCAGCGGATACCCAAACGGTTGGTAACCGACAGGGGGCTGCGGGACAAAATACTCATCTTCGCCGCCTACTGGGCCCATGAGCATTGAAGTATGGGCGGGAGAGCTGGAGCTGGGAACCGGTGAGTCTGCTTGGTCATGAGATGCCACCGATTTATCGCGGGGCCCATCAGATGGAACAAGGCCAACGCTGCTTGCATTACTAGACGGCAAAACTTCGGCCCCGGCTCCACGATATGCGGTGTCAGCCTCCAAGGGGTCATGAAAATGGTTGTACGTCGAGGAGGGCCTCAAGTTCATTGACTGACGATATAGGGGTTGGGAGTATATGCTTCCACCAGGTACGACACGCGAGGTACTCATGCTTGGATTCTGTAACGTCATTGTTGTGCGTTTAGCACTCTTGGACGTCCTTTCATTAGGTGCCAGCTTGCCTAAAAGTACCGAACGACGCTTGTTCTTTTGGCGACCAGAATCGACAGGGCCTAAAGGATCAGGGAGCGGTGCCGAAGAGTAGATATTGTTAGCCCAATCTTCAATCTCATTTTCGTGCTCATTGAACTCCTTATTTGAAACTGGAAAGGCGCCTTGCTTGCGGGCAATGACGAACCGGAAATAACAGGCCAAAAGAAACTTGATCACAACAAGACCTAAAATGAATACCAAAGAAACATACAAGACAACCTTTGACGCAATGCATCCGATAGTATCAGTGTCTATTGCACCCACTTTTGTAAGTTCGCGAAGGCAGAGCATAGCTTTCCTGTGCTGGCCATAGCTCATCCGCTGGGTTATATCCATACCACGAATCGCCTTGTCATTTTTCAATTCATCAAAAATAGGAGGATAAGTAAGGTCATCCGTGAGAAGGTGGTCAAGGTATGACAGGTCCAGCACATCACCGTTGTATATAACCAACTGGCGGGCAGGGTTCTTCATGTCATCCCATGTGAAGTAAACAACGGCGGTGTTGTTGTGGGAGTTGTAAAGAGTATTTCGAGCATTCATCGATGT
Source organism: Wickerhamiella galacta (assembly GCA_030582755.1). Classification (NCBI taxonomy): domain Eukaryota; kingdom Fungi; phylum Ascomycota; class Dipodascomycetes; order Dipodascales; family Trichomonascaceae; genus Wickerhamiella; species Wickerhamiella galacta. The sequence continues at coordinate 64,854 of JAJMGW010000009.1, read as the reverse complement.
GTGACATGCCCAGCCTTCGTATAGAGAGGTTGTCCCATCATAGAGCAAATCGCTATCTGGAACCAAGGTGCCGTTCAGGTTGATAATCTGGCACGGAAAATACCAGCCCATCCTGCCGTTTTCGTGCGGTATCTTGGTGTCATCTTTGGGCTTGACAAGGTCGAGACAGTGGCCGTTTACGTTCTGAAAGAGAAAAGATCCATCCTTGCCGCCTACCTCGCTAGCCGTGTACAAAACTGGGAAGCTTTGTTTGAATCCGGGGACCTGGGGGTGCACATACTGACTCAAGTCGTAGATGTTACCAGAAATTACCAAGTCGCTGGTGGGAACGGCGCCCCAGTGTATGCGAACTTGACTGTTTTTGCAAACTGATTGAGTAAACCCGAACGTCAAGTAACCGACAATGGCGGCCACCATTAAAATGACTGATATAAGACCAATTTTCTCGCGCCAAGCCATCTGCCGATCTGCTGTTTTCATCCCAAACGGGCGCATGAATGCAGGAATAACGGGGAACGTAAGGATACGGCAGTAAGCAGCCCACAAGCTCATAGTAGGCTCCTTCGACATGATCGGAGGGAGCGGGGGGGGGACTTTTTCTGTCTCTGTCTCTGGCTCAAAATCGTCATAGTCGCCAGTGCCGGTAGGTCTATAGTCCCCATAACCAGCCGAGGGTTCCGAAGCATTTGTTCCGTCGTGCACAGGTACTCCACCGTGCGCATCATCATTCTCATCATACGCACCTGGGGACTCAGACGGTGGCGGGTATTTTTCGCCAAAGGCTTCTGACCCTTCAGGCAGAGGAAAGTCCAGGTTCTGGTATGTAGAACCTCGAGGAGCCTCGCCCAGCGGGGCGGGTTCGTGTCCGGTGCTCGAGGGGTGCACCTGCACACCTGGTTGTTGGCTTGCCTGCTGGTAGTGGAACTGGGGGTGGTCGCGGTCAACGCGCTGTCGCTCGGGACGAATAAGCGACCGTTTACGCGTCACGTCGCCGCCGTAATCTGCCCCGGTTAAATGCTCGGCATCGCCGAGCCGGTCGAGGCGTCTCGAACCGCTGCGCTCCATGGTTGGTTACAGCTGGCGGTAGACAAGGTTCAGGTTAGAATGTACCAGCCCTGTCTCAATCTAGGAAATAGAACGAGCGTAAGAGAACGAAGGGCACAATTGACAATATTAAAAACAAGTCCCTGCGCAGCCAACAGCAATAGCAGCAGCGCCAAGTCGGCTTAGTAGGAGTCTAAATAGACGCGCGAAATTTGGGGCGTGCTGAGATCTACGGCCCCCATGTGCTCTAAAATTGACGTCAATCCGCAACCCTACCATGTGTGTTTTTACTACCGAGAAAAATGAGTGAAACCTAACCACGGTAGGGCCGAAATTAGGGTCGAAATTGGGTCTAGCGGCAGGACGAGCCCTGTCGACGGCGAACGTTGGGCCGGGGGCAGTATTATCTGAGTATATAATAAATGATATATTGTACAAAACTTGGCTCGAACGCTCAATGCCAAGAAATGTGCCTGCTTGTATCATGCAATTTCGGGGTAGTATAAGACATACTCCTTTTTGACTTTTTCCCACGCTAGAGGGTCGAAAAACACGTAGATTCCCGACTCAGCCTGGGCAGACTGCTGCACAGGCTCGCTCATTGGGTCCTTTGTGAGCCACAGCTTCAGGCCCTTGTGGTAGCGCCAGTTTCGGTTCGTGAGCTCCACTGCCACAGCCTCCTGCATAGCGTCTCGTGGCATCGTGTAGAATATGTAGAACAAGGTCTCCTCCATGAGGTTCTGCAGCTTTTGCTGCTGTGGGACCACAGAGTGCACGGTATAGCACTCTGGCAGCGAGTAGCTGGGTATGATACTGTGGCGCGCTGTCTCAATCCATGGCGACGTAAACATCCGGCTGAGCTGTTCTCCGGGGCCGGTTGGGTGCAGCCCGAGTTGGCTTAGGTCTGTGCCGAGAGTGGTCGTGGTGCTGTCGGAGGCATCGTTGGAGACCACGCCCAAAAGCGCTTTCATTCCATAGCGGTCCATGTCGGGCATCTGCGCACCAGCAGCAGCTGCGTGGGTGCGCTGTTTCGCGTTGGGTACCGCGTCAACGCGCTTGCCGTTGCTGCCATCAGCGCCTTGTCCCTTGAGCAGTGGAATAGACCGGATTGGCGTGGCATCAAGAAACGGGAGTGACAGTGCTGCGCGCGAATCAGCAAAGCTATATGCTTGCTGGTGCAACTCGTCTGCACCATGTGCACTCGGGTCAGGCCTGGCAGCGAGTCCAGGAAGTACTTTGCTCAGACTTGCACGGCCCTCAAGCATCGGTGCTTGGGTCTGGGACAAAAACGCGGTACCATTGACTGGTTGCGGCGATGGCTGCTGTTGCTGTTGCTGTTGCTGCTGCTGCTGCTGCGTGGCCGCTTGCGACTCCGAGGGACTCTGGGTTGGTGAGGCCACAATGTGTGGGCCAACCGGACCGACCTGGGACACGTTGTTGGGAATCGTAGTATTGAACTGTCTCGCACCACGCAGCGCCCCGTCCTGGGCACCGCTAGCTCGCGCAGAGACTTGTGTGCCTGTGGTACTCGGAGGACTACCCTTCTGGGGCCAGCCCGGAAAGGCAGCAGCGGCAGGACCACGAGGGGTGCTCCGGGGGCTTGGCTGCGCGCGCGGCTGTCCTACATGAGAACCCAGCTTCGGCAACGCGGCAAGGTTGACAGGCACGCCGTTGGTTGATTTCGAGGGAGGCCCCGCGGCACTGGGAACCACGTCACGATCTGGCGTGGCCCACAGCGGCGAAAGCGATGGTTGTGGAACTGGACGAGTCAATGGGGGTCCCCGTGTTTGGGTGGCCCGCGGTCCAGGTCCCGGGCGGCTCATATCTACGGGGGTACAGGCAGAATCCCAAGTCCAGTACTGGCTTACCTCAGCGGGTTCACCATGTCGTCGCCACGAAACGCTGCTTCCGACAAGGGAGGGCCCCTGACTCAGCCGGGGCGGCCCTAATACCCGGCTGAGGCTGCTTTCAGTAAGTCAGGCGTCATGGTACTGAAAAGACAGGCAAATATTATTATCACGGGGACGCCCGGCACGGGCAAGTCGTCGCACGCGCAGCTGCTGGTGGAGCAGATTCCGGAGCTCAATCTGATCAGCGTCAACGAGCTTGCCAAGGATCGCAACCTTTACTCGGCGTACGACGACGCTCGCAAGGCCCACATTGTAGACGACGAGAAGCTGCTGGACCTGATTGAAAACGACCTCGACAAGGGCAACCAGGTCATTGACTGGCACGTGGTCGATGTGTTCCCGGAGAGCCAGATCGATCTGGTGGTGGTGCTGCGCACAAACACCAGCGACCTCTACGACCGCCTCACGAAGCGGGGCTACGACGCCAAGAAGATCGACGAGAATATCGATGCGGAGATCATGAACGAGATCCTTAATGATGCGTGCGAGACGTACGACCAGGAGGTGATCGTCGAGCTGGACTCTAACAAGATCGAGGATGTGCAGGCCAACGTGGACCGCATCGCCGCCTGGTACGAGGACTGGAAAAAGGAGCACCCGGACGGCGTCAGCAACATCGAGCTATCCTCGGACGACGACTCGGACGTGGACAGCGGCGACGGCGACGACAAGTAGCCGGCTGTCTATACCGTAGCTGTATGTAACGATTGGCCTCGATGCTGGTTACTGGTTACAGCGCGAATCACCACAGTGTTTATGTATTGCGATCTAGTGATTGGCCTGCAGGGCGAGCTCTTTCTCGAACATGTCGCGCCACTTGGGCGGAATTGGTGTCTTGACTGTCCCTGCGTCGTAGTTGACCGTCACCTGGATCTCGTCGATCCGCGCGGCCACCTTGCGTGCATTGTGGCTCACCACCACGCCCTTGAGCTGCACTCGGTCTGTCTCAATCTTGTCTATCTTGTGAAACACGCTTATCCGGTCCGGGTAGGTTATAGGGTGCCGCCATGCGACGTTAGCCGAGCGCATTATGGGGCCCACGCCCTTCCCGGAAAGAAAGTCGGCGCTTCCCGTGTACTCCTTATCCAGCATGTACAAGTAGTTTACGCGCGCAGACTCGAACCACTTGAGATACTGGACGTTATTGACGTGCTTCATGGCATCCATGTTACCCCACACTACGGGGAACATCAGGAGCCCGGCACGGCCGATGATATACCCGCCGCCCTCACTCTTTAGCACCTCGGTGAGCCATTCGGGTGCCCCGCCAAATGTCGAGTACAGGTGCCGGCCAATGTTGCCGGCTGGCGGCGATACCCGCAGCTGGCGCAGCTGATAGAGCCTGAACATAGAAGCGCTGACGAAGCCGCTAGTTGATAAAGACACGATCTGTAGCCCAGCGGCAGCATGTGCCTGGCTAGAATTCATTCTAGAGTGTTCAAGGTCTGGTTGTTCTTCTGCGGCATGCCTTCTCGGCTACCACGACTAACACGACCACCGTGACGGCTACCATGACAGCTCCCATGACAGCTCATGACAGCTACCATGACCGTCGATTATAAACATTATATAAAATATATCTATCTATAATCAAGCACCCAATATTCAAGCCGTTTCACCCAGTCACTTTTTCTCAATCAGCATTTTGCTCCTTAGACCCATTAGCTTAGCTTACTAGCTACTATGACGTCGCAGCGCAAGAAGCTGCTGCTCATCGGGCGCAGCGGCTCGGGCAAGTCGTCAATGCGCAGCATTATTTTCTCCAACTATTCTGCACTCGACACGCACCGTCTGGGGGCCACAATTGACGTCGAGCACTCGCACTTGCGGTTCCTGGGCAACATGACCCTCAACCTGTGGGACTGCGGTGGCCAGAACGTGTTCATTGAGAACTATCTGACCACGCAGAAGGACCACATTTTCCGCATGGTAGAGGTGCTGATCTTTGTGTTCGATATTGGGTCCAAGGAGGCCCAGAAGGACATGGAGACGTTCACGCGGTGCCTCGACAACCTGCAGGAGTTCAGCCCCACGGCCAAGGTGTTTGTGCTCCTGCACAAGATGGATCTCGTCCGCGCCGACAGGCGGCAGCAGGTGTTTGATGCCACGATGAAAACGCTGCACGCGCGGTCGGCGCAGTACAAGTTCAAGCTCATGGGGTTCGCGACGTCGATCTGGGACGAGAGCCTGTACAAGGCGTGGTCCACAATTGTGTGCTCGCTGATCAACAACATGAGCCTCCTCCAGGAGCACCTCGAGAAGTTTATCGACATCTCGGAGGCCCAAGAGGTGATCCTGTTCGAGCGCACTACTTTCCTGGTGATCTCCCACATTGCGTCTCCGGCTATCCAGGCCACGGCCGACCCGCAGCGGTTCGAGAAGATCTCCAACATCGTAAAGGCCTACCGGCAGTCGTGCTCCAAGATGCACTCACAGCTCCAGTCCGTCGTCTTGCAGGGCGGAGCGTGCACCGTGGTCATCGATAGCGTGACCCCGAACACGTTCATTATGATCGTGTTCGGCAATGGTACGGCCAACACTAACATGGCGCTGGCCAACATCAAGGAGTCGCGGGCCCGCTTCGAGATGATCGAGCAGAAAACGATGTAGCGTGGGCGAGCTCTTTGCCGCGCTCTTTGCCGCGGTCTTTATTGACGAATTCACCGACATGGCTGAGCTATTCGCCACGCTCTTTGTTGACGCATTTACTGACTGGTGTATATGTACATGGGGGCCTACATGAACCAAGAGAACCACTTGTTCCTTTTTGTGGGCGACGTGCCAAATTCCTTGGCGTTTTTGGCGCTTGCGCCCGTGGCCGCAGACTTGATCTGGCCAGCCTGGCCAGGAGCTGACCCGGCTACCTTCTTAGCAGCAGCGGTCGTAGCCGACGACGCGGCAGCCTTGGCCGCGGTAAAGCCCCACTGCTTCAGCTTGTTGGCCACCAGCGGCGTTATAGCCACGGTGATTGGCACGCGCACAACAATAAACAGCTTGTGCAAAACATATGCGACGCCAAACACGGCGAGGAAATTCGACGACCCGGAGTCTCGCTTGATGTAGGTTTCGTCTGTGCCCAGCCCGAGCAACTCACGCACCTTGACCTCGGCATTGTAGAACCGTTCCTGCCCGATGCCGCGTACAAGCACATAGAATATCGGCAGGTCGACCATGCACAGCCCAAAGTATACGCCAGTGGCGGTCCAGCCGTACTTCTTGACCAGCTCCTTCATCGTCATTTTCGGCCGCGGAGGCGCCGTGCTAGAGAACGGTCTGGCGCTTCGCACAGCCATGCGAAGGCCCATGGGCCTCATGAGCAGTCCCGCGCGCGCAACTTGCGGCTGTCTACATGCAGTGGTCGCTCGCCACATGCCAGCTCGCCACATGCCAACTGGTCTCGCATGGGCCGAGACGACGCAGTGGTCACGTGCGTTTCGCGTGACATGCTAGCCGACGTTGTCTTGGCCAAAGGTACCAGCGGTTTGCTGGTGCTCGTGCGTCATGCTGCAGTGGAGAGCCATGTGAGTTGGCAGGTATTTTTGGTGGTAACCAGCTACCGGAACCGGTCTCGCTGTAGTAGCGGCAGCGGTTCAGCCCTCTCGTGCAGTCAATTGGAGTTATAACGCCGCGCGTGGCTCCTCACTACCGAGTGCGACTCGTCCTGGTGCGAGTCGTCCCGGTGCGAGTCGTGATATGCGGTTGGCGTGGGGTGTCGCGGGATAGGGGGTAGCTTCAGCAAGCCTCCGGGTCACGCTGACTCAAAACATGTGGAAATGGGCACAGGGAGCGGTTGCTAGCGTGACGGGCGCGGCAGAGCCGGACTACGGCGCGGAGGCGTTCATTGCCGTGGACAAGACGGTCGAGGGCCGCAACCCGTACGGCGAGCTGGTACGCGACGATCTCAAGTGGATCGAGCCCAGCCAGTCGCACGTAGAGACGCACGTATTTTACTTTTCTGGAAACGATGGGTACTACGGGTTCGCACAGCTGATCCACTCGAACCCCGTGAACCTGGCGTTCACATCGCAGTTCACATTTCTGCTGCTGAACTCGAAGAAGCCCGACTTCAAGGTGTGGACGTCCACGCGCCTTGACAACCACCGCATCGACGGCACCGACTTCCACGCGGACGGGTTCGACATAGTGCTAAACGAGGCTGGCGACGAGTACACGTTTACGTCTGTGGTCAACGAGGAGTCGCAGGTCCAGCTGCGATTCAAACGCGAATGCGAGGGCTTCAAGATTGGCGCGGACGGCGTGTCGCGCTACGGCACCGATCCCGCGCGCCCATGGGGCACGATGCGCCACGTGTTCTGGCCGCGCTGCCGCGCTAACGGGTGCGTACAGCTCAAGGACGAGCGAATCACCTTTGACGACGGCAACGCAATGTTTGTGATGGCGCTGCAGGGCATGAAGCCGCACCACGCGGCCGCCAAGTGGAACTTTCTCAACTTCCAAGGCCCAACGCTGTCGGTGGTGGTGATGGAGTTCGTCACGCCGTCGTCGTATGGCCACGGCCGCTCCTCGATCGGCGCAGTCGTCAAGGACGGCAAGCTGCTGTCCACGGCGGTCGGCGTCGACGTCAAGCATCTCGACACTGCCGAGGACGACGTGGGCTGGCCGCGTCCCGGTGCAATCGAGTTCCACCTCAAGGGGCCCAGGATCACGGTCAAGCACAGCGAAATCACCGCCCCGGCGAACGTCGTCGTGACCACTGTCAGCGGAAAGCTCGAGAACCTCGTGGACCGCGTGGACGTGATGGCCGAAATCCCGACATTCGTTAAGCGCGTCGTTTCTGGTGTGTCTGGCGCCCGGCCCTACATCTACCAGTACAGCAACGAGCTTACGGCCACGGTTGTAGTTGACGGCACCGAGTACAAAGAGCAGGGCCACGCCTTCAATGAGGCGACCTTCATCTCGTAAACTCGCGCTCTGGTATTCGTTGCTGTGCAATTACTTATTCTCGCGGCGTGGCGCCATTAATAGCAGCTATAAATAAATACTCGCATCTTCACAGCATATACGCGGTGGTGCTGAACCGTGTCATGGACATGTATATCATGGTCAGGAGGCCCCAGCAGAAGGGGATCCAGGTGGACATGTGCAGGTTGTCGGCAGTGTAGATGGCCGACAGAATGACACCGCAGATGGATCCTGCTGCGAACCCAAAAAACGCCCCCAGCGCCCCATATACCGGGAGCACCCACAGGATACTCAGCGTGTGCGAGCCGCGAATCGCCGTCAAGGCGGCCACCATGTGGTACGCGAAGGAGAAGATTAAGAACCAGTACACGGTGAACCGGTAAATATCCCACGTGTTGTAGAGGTAGGTCACCTGGTAGGGGCTCCCCGTGAGATCCCAGCTCAGCGAGGGAAATGACGGTGCTGTATACCCGACGGGAATACTCCCGCGGTTCAGGAAGAGCGACCCCGCACTCATTCGCTGAGCTGCGACTGTCTGATCAGTTCGAGTGACTAAGGTCGGACGTCTTTCGAAAATGAACGTGAGTCTGAGGATCAGGTCGTTTATGACGTGCAAAGGTAGCACGATTCGGAACTTTTCCAAATTTAGAGCTCGCTAACATTAGCCTAGTTACGTGACTACGAATGAGACCCAGAAGCCACGGGAAATAGAACACAAGTAGCATCGACAGTACTTGCCATTGACAGCACTCGTTAGAACATACGACAACCGGCGGCAATGAGGATTCAGGTGTGAAGCTTACTGCTACACTACCAACTACTAATGGCCCGAGAAGTCGTTCCAGCAGGGTGTTCACTGTAGGGTGCTCACTGTATCACTGTGACGTGTTGGTGAGGTCGGTTTTCTCGAGCAAAGCGTCGATGTCGCTGGGTTTCCACACCTGGTACTTGGCCGCGCCATCTACCATGCCCACCGTGGCAAACTCGATCTTGTTGCTTGTGAGCGTCGCGCTGTCCATCGTCTTGGCGAGCACTTTGATAGCCAGGTTGCACGCATCGTCAAGGTTTATGTCTTCCTTGTAGTCCTGCTTCAGCAGCGTCTGCGCGGCCGCATTGTTGGCGCCCACACTCGTTGCCAGCCAGCCCGAGTAGTTTCCGCTGGGGTTCGACTGGTACAGCTGGAACCCCTCGACGTCGTCCCACCCGGCATAGATGAAGCTCACGCCAAACGGCCGCAGCCCGCCGAACTGCGTGTACGCCTGCATTCTATTACACAGATCCGTGACCAGAATGGCACAGGGAATCTCCTCGTCGTACGTTGCCAGGTAGTCCTGGGCATTCGCCCGAGCCAATGACACGAGCGTGCCTGCGTCGCTGTCGATTCCTGCGACCGCGCACACAATGTGCTTGCTCAGCGCATGCATTTTCTCGCTTTCCGTGTCCTGCTCCAGCAGCTTGGATGTGACTTTGCGTTCAGCGGCCAGCACCACGCCGTCTTTCGCCAGGATCCCCAGCGCTGTTCCTGCGTGCGAAATCGCCTCCATCGCATACTCGACCTGGTACAGTCGCCCCTCGGGCGAAAAGATCGTAGTTCTGCTATCGTACCGGCGTGACATGGTGGCGCTCAACCAGTTCCGATGTTAGCTGGTGAAGGGAGCTGATTAATATCGCGCCTTCGAGCGACCTGCGACGCTTGTTTAAAAGGCAATTGCCGATGCAAGCCCCAAAAGAATGGGCAACATACACGGGCGCTGGCGGCAAGAGGTTTTACTGGAACCACAAACTGCGTCTTCTGTCGCACACGCGTCCCGACGAGCCTTTGATCGGCGAATCGCTTGACGACGGCCGGGTCCTGATAGTGACCCGCAAAGAGCGTTTCTTCGTCTACGATCCGGCGTCCCAGTCGAGTCTTCCATATGGGCGGGAGAATACCCCGCGGATTCCCGTAGAAAGGGCAATTTGCCTCTTGGCGCGGTCGCGGGAGCCGCAGCCACAGCCGCAGCCACAGCCGCAGCCAGAGCCAGTAGATTCTAGAGTCTCTGCGGTGGAAACTCACGTACCAGTCGCTGAGAGTAATAGTAAAGTGCGTCGGGATGCGGGCACAGATATAGGCGCAGGTACGGGACCAGTAGAAGCCAGCAGCGGGGCTTTACAGGTTGACGCAGGAGAGGTGGTCAAAGCTGTGGAGACGCAGCTGGATGCCCCTCTCCCAGACATTGAGGACATTTCGGACGAAAACGATGTGGAGGGATTTATGGCAATGCTGGACGAGGTTGGTCCCAATCCATATTCAGCCTGGGACGCTCTTCGCGACAGCCTGGTGGAACATCCAGGCTACTCGCTGGTGGGTAGTAATCTCACGCGCAAAACGCTGTTTGAGAAGTGGGTCGCTAACAAGAAGACAGCCCCGCGCTCTGCCGCTGGAGACCTCGAGCAGTTTGTTGGCCTCATACACGAAAAATACAAGCCGTCACTATTTTATACAGAGTTCAAAAGAAAATACAGAAAAGAAGCCGCATTCAATATTCGTTTGCCCGATAAGGAAAAGGAAAAGCTGTACAGAGAATACGCAACGCTAATGAAGAAAACACCCGAGCAGAGAAAAACTGTGTTGGAAAGCATGCTGTGCCATTACGGCAGTGACCTGGCGCGCCTGAAGCAGGACTTTCGGTACCTTGTCTTTCCGCGTGACGAGCTGTCCCTCGAGGCGTGACCAGATCGAGCTTGGCCGGCTCGCGGCTTGACTAGGGTTTCTCAGCATGGCCCGCGTGGTTGTCGCGTCGTTTCCAGTAGAAGCGCTTGTCTTGGTCCAGCATGTACATATCATCGTTTTTCTCGTCTTGCTCCTCTTCGTCACTTTCGAGCGACAGACGCCCGTCCTGGAACAGGTACTTGGCTCCAATGAGGTCTTTGAGAACGACTTCGCGCGTGCGCCCCAGGCTCTCTATTGCTGCGACCCGGTCGAGTGTCTGCTCCAGAAGCTCGTTGAATCCAGGCATGGAGGCTATCTCGCGGAACGCGTGCATCATCACGACAGAGTCAGGTTTAACGCGAGAGTGTGCATCTAACGTGAAGAAGTTGAGATTGTCGTAGGTTTGAATGTAGTCGGGCCGGGTCATTATCTGGCGGGCGCGCCACAGGGGTATCAGCGGAAGCTCTATGTCGCCCTTGGCGTCGCAAAGCCCTCCTTTGTCGAGCTTAACAAACTCACGAGCCAAAACCATGGCCGCGCTCGAGAACTTGCCGTACTCCATCACATCATCATCCATATCCTCACCTAGCAGAGCGCAGTGGTTAAGAAACCACTGCTTCTCGTTGTCGATAAGCTCATGGCAGGCCCTTATAAGTTCCGGTTGAGCGGCCACGGCAGCAATGTGCTGTGCCCGACCACCAACCAAGTTGTAGACGGCATCAGCAGTGTTATCATCCACAGGCTCACCGAGTGCGTGTCTGCGAATTCGTCTCAGCGCCAGATACGTCTGGGAACGCGTGAAATCACCTACCGCGACCACATTCAGTCGCGTGCCTAGCCTCTTCAGCCGCTCATACAGCCAGTAATCATCGCTGTTGAAAATTATGGTCGCCAGGCCGGAGCCCGAGAACGACTCTGCTTTCTGCTGTAAAAGTTCTACGATATCTCGACCGTCGTCGTCATCACGTATAAGATGAGCGTTGTTGATGATGAGAACCAGCGGCTTTTTTTGCTCCTTCAGCCGTCCAACTGCCACTGTTTCAAGCACGTTGAAGGCCCGCTCAATGTCCAAGATAGCCGTGTTTTCGCGAGGGCCCCGTATGGAAAACAATGATCCCAGGTAGTCCTCCGAGAATTCAAAGTTGAGCGCCTTTCCGATGCGTATGCGGAAGATTTCCGGATCCGCGTGCGCATCCATGACAACTACATTGTGCCCCTTCACTTTCTTGATGGCCTCCAGGAGCATAGACGTTTTGCCAGTTCCCTTCTCGCCAAAGAGTATGAAATAGCGCCCGACAATGTTGCCAGCCACAACATCGTCCACCAGCTTTTGCTGGGACCTGTACACCCAGTCGCTCTCGTCTACTGTAAAAGTCATGCCCGCTTTCAATTGAGTGACCGGGTCCCATCCGTCAAAGGATCTCGACATTTTGCGATGCGTGTGTGCACGATACTCGTGGTGGTACAATAGCCCGGCTAACCCGAGGATGGCCAAACTGGCGAACATAACTGCTGCTGTCTCACCGGCTTTAGCAGCTATGTCACCGTACCGCGACGACTTTTCATTCTTGTCCTTGGAGCCGCTGCCCTCCTCGGTCTCAGCCTCCTCGGGAAACGGGGACGGCATACCAGGGAGGACCTGCGTCTGCCGCGTGGTAGAAAAGAATCGCCCATGCGCTAGCCTGCTAGCATTCTGGCATGCTCTAAAGAGCCGGCTCATACAAGTTGGGTGACTAACGGAAAAGAAACAGCTTAGTAACAGGTATATGCTGAGTGTGATATATAGCCGTACTGTTAAGCAGCCGCTGCGTTTGACTGCTACAGCCAGCTACCCCGCCAGTAACCCTCCCTAGACACAGACATGGTAGGCGGTTTGGACCATGGACACGTGGACGGGCTATATTTTGTCGCGACAACTCTTAGAGACTGACGATGCCAAGGGGTTAATCATCAGCGCAGCGCGGGCGCCCTCCAGAACGTTCCTGAAACCTCGAATAGGCGAACCTCGATGGTCGATGGATGGGTGTCGCGTTGCATTGTCTGGTAGGTCGTGCTGCAGCCATACTCTGTGCCGAGGGGCTTTCCCCCCACCATGGTGCAGCAACAGCTCAGTAAAAACTATATGCAGGCACCTGCAGGGCGCCCGGCCGCGACTACTTAAGCCGCATGCGTCTTGGAACCACCACTTATTTTGACGATGGCTGATACTTCTCTGGCTGATACCTACCTGCATGCGCTTACTCCTCGGCGCACCATCTACGACCTGTCCAAGGAGAACTTCCCCCTCTCTGACGCGAAGGTCGTGGACATCGTGCACAAGGTGATTGATCAGACTCCCACTGTGTACAACCTGCAAACCAACCGCGCGCTGGTGTTCACCGGTGCCAAGCACGATGAGCTCTGGAATGACATCGTGTACGAGGCGCTGAAAAATGTGACCCCCGAGGCCCACTGGAGAGACACCAGACGCAAGATTGCCGGGTTCGCCGCAGCGTACGGCACAGTCCTGTTTTTCGAGGACGAGGACGTCATCAAGAAGGGCAAGGAGGAGTTCCCCGTGCACGCCAACAAGATGGACCAGTGGGCTGCACACTCCACGGGCGCGGCCAGCATCCACGTGTGGACTGCCCTGGCCCTCGAGAAAGTGGGCGCCAACCTGCAGCACTTCAACCCCCTGATTGACCACGCTCTGGAAAAGGCCTTCGATGTGCCAAAGAACTGGAGGCTCACCGGTCAGCTTGTGTTTGGCTCCATTGTGTCCAAGTCCCGCGATCCCCACTACCACGACCCCAGCGCTGTTCGCCATGTGAAGTAGGCGGCGCCGGTCCTGTATTTGAACAGAATAGTGTACTATAGCTCATAGCCCTGCTGAGGGCTGGACCTAGTTTTGTAATTATCGCGTCAAAGCGGTGACTATATGCAAGAAAAAGACGGCTACGGCTTGATTCCCGTGTGGATAGCGGCTACACCAAAGGTCAGGTTCTCGTAGCCACAGCCGTTGGTGAGGAACCCGGCATCGCGGATCATCTGTGCGAACTTCTCCTGGTCTGGGAACCGGTCGATGCTCTCGACGAGATACTGATACGAGTCACGGTCACCAACCAGCACCTGGCCCAGCAGGGGGATCACGTTGAACGAGTAGGCGCCGTACAGCTCGCGCAGCACAGGGTTCTCGACCTTTGAGAACTCGAGACAGGCAAAGATCCCGCCCGGGCGGAGCACCCGGTACGCAGTCTCCAGGGCCTTGGGAATATTGGTGAAATTGCGAATCCCGAACGACACCGTGTACAGGTCTTGGGAGTTGTCGGGGATGTCGTCGAGGGTCTCCGCGTTCTGGACGATGAAGTTCACGCGGTCGCCTTGGCGAGAGTTCCGATGATACCTGGTGGTGTCGAAGCGTTTGACACCCTCTCCCAGCATCTCGGGGTTGATATCCGAGATGGTCATCTTGCTTTCGTGGTCCCCGTGCTCGCGCGCCGCATGGTCGAGGATACGCAAGGCAATATCACCAGTGCCTCCAGCAATATCCAGAAAAGAAAGGGGCTCGCCGCCTGGTCGACAACCGGGATCAAGGCGACTGATAAAGTGGTCTTTCCACAGCCTGTGTACACCAGCAGACATGGCGTCGTTCATGTAGTCATAATTCTCTGCCACATTTGAAAAAACACCCTTGACAAGCTTTTCCTTTTCGTCCAATGGCACCGTTTGGTACCCGAAATGGGTCGTCGAAGGCTTGCTGGAGAAGCAGCGCAGGCCTCTTCGTGCTGGTACCAGACCTCGCATTATTAAGAATCGAAAGCAGCGCTCGAATGTAATGTTTCTTTGAGAAGTTGTTAGGAGTTGCCGAGGCTATTCCTTTGAGATTATTGTTAAACGTCGCCAAGGCTACAGGCGAGGCAAGCACTAAATTAACAATATAGATCTAGCAGATATCGAGCGTGGCACTTCGAGTCATACTGTTTACTTTATAAATACCAATCAGACGGTCGGCCAGTTCAAACATGTTGTTACGTAGCGAGATGACGATGAACTGGCCATTGCGCGTCCGCTCCTTGATGTAGTTCGCAATAATCGACACGTTGCGAAAGTCAAGCGCCGCGTCAATCTCGTCCATGACATAGAGCGGCGTGGGCTTGTAGTGGTGGAGTGCAAAAACCAGCGCGAGCGAGCTGAGCGTCTTCTCACCACCAGACAGGTTCGAGATGTTCTTCCAGCTTTTCCCCGGCGGCATCACACTGAAGGAAATTCCCTCTGTGAACGGATCCAGTGAATCAACGAGCTCGAGGTCGGCGTTTCCCGTCAGCGTGATCATCTTGTACATCTGCTTCAGTTTGAGGGTGATTGTATTGAAACCGGCCATGAACTCGTCCAACCTGCGCTGCTTCAGTGCAGCGCACTCTTTCTTTTTGGTTTCAAACGTGTCTATGGCCTCCTGGACTATGCCCCTTTTTTCGCTGAACTCCTGGAACTTTTTGCGGTAGTCTGCAAGAACTTCCATGTTGACCCTCAAATCGTTGTTCGCCTCTTCAAGTTCCCTTATGGAGTTTTCCAGGGTCTTGGAGTCAAAGTTCCTCAGTTCATCGGGCGTATGCTCGCTGAGCTGCATGGGCACGACAGGCGCTGGTTCTTGGCCCTCGAGCTCCCTTTTCAGATCGCGCGCAGCACTGAGATCGTGCAGTGACAGTAAGCGGAGCTCCTTTCCCCCAAGCGCGACGGAACACTCCTTGTCCTTGATTGTCGAGTCCAGCTCCTTGATTTCTTCTCGGAGCTCCAGCTCGAGTTGCCGACTTTCCTCCGATTCTGTGCGGATAGTCGCAACTAGGGTCTTGAGTTCCTCCAATTCGCTATCTTGAACAATCTTCGACTTTGTGAGAGTATCAAGCTCCTCTTCAAGGGCACGCTCCTCGGATTTGCGCTCCTGTACCATCGCCTCAAGCTCTTCCAGTTCCTTAATTAGCGTCAGCCGCTCACTGGCAGCCTCCTCGCTTTCGGACGCGTGCTTTCGGTACTGCTGCGCAGCTTTGGTTCGCTGTGCATGACCATCGTCCTGTTTGCTGTGAAGAGCGTCCAAACGATCGCGCAGATCCTGTACACTGGCTGTTTTCATTTTTAGCTCAACACCGCCAGCCTCCATTATCCGATCCTGCAGTTGCTGAATTTCGGCCTCTAAGCTTTGTGATTCCTGGACAAGTCGCGTGCGCTGGGCGCCCAATTTCTTCAACTGCGTCCCTGCCGCGTCCTGTTTAGTCTTGTTCGATTCAATGGTGGCCTTGAGTTTCTCTTTCAAACTGGCTTTGAGCTCTTTGATCTCGCTCATTTGCTTCTCGAGTGCCTCCAGAGACAGTTTGTTTTTCGATATTTCTGTCTCAAGAATTGGCCGCTCACTGCTGAGTGACATACGCTTTTCTTCCAGCTCATTGATTTTCGTTCTCGTGTCAGCCAGTTCAAACTCAGCGGCTGCAAGTTCGCGCTCTAGTCTATTCAAGGCATCCATCGAGATTGGCTCACTGGATTTAGACGCCATCTTGCCTCGAACCACATACCCACCTCCACCGCTCATGGCACCAGAAGTTTCAACGAGCATCCCGCCCAACGTGACAACACGGTATCGTTTGGCTCCATATGCTACCCGCCTTGCTTGATCCATATCTTTACCAACCAGGGTATTGCCGAGGACGGAATAGAATGCTGGAGCGAATTTGGCATCGCGAGGCTTGATCAAGTCAAATAGACGCGGAACTTTTTCGGGGGTATTGATGGGTCGCATGTCCTGGTGCGGTAGCTTGTCGAGCAGTATGAACTTGGCCCGACCGAGGTTGTGTTTACGCAGATATTCGATACACTTCTGACCTGTCTCCACCGTGTCCACCACGAGATTATCGAGGCCAGGCGCAGCAGTCGACACTGCGACATCATAGTGTGCATCAATTGCGCCAAGAGATCCTAGACGGCCATACAGGCCCTTGACTTTCCCGTCGTCACGAAGCTTGAGAAGTTCAGTCACCAATCTGTTTTGAGACTGAGCACTGGACCGTGACTCCTTGGCTGCAGAAACGCTAGCACGGATCTGCTCTACTAGAGTCTGCGACTTTTTGAGCGCCTCCGTAGCATCCTTCCACGCACCCTCCGTCTCCTCAATTTGTTCGTCCAGGTTTTCTTGCCGCTTGGCCAGAAGCTTACCTTCCTTATCCGTAGCTTGACCCTGGGCCGCAACATCTTTCGCCTGATCCTGCACAGAAAGGTACTTCTCTCTCTCCTCCTTCTCCTGTTGCTTGACACTATTCAAGTCATTCTGAAGAACTGCGATCTCGGTTTCCTTTTCTTGGATTTGTGCGCGCCAGGGGTCTACCTGCTGTTGCAACTCCTCAATTTTGTCACTGATACCCTTTGTCTTCTCTCGTAGTTTCTGATGGATCGCGCTTAGAGCTGCGCTTTCAGAACTAAGCAAAGCCTTGGCCGATTCGATTTCTTTCTCGGTCCTCTCTGCGTCCTGGGCATAGTTGTCAAGCCACTGCTTTGACAGAGACATTTCACGTTCTGAGGCTTGGACGACGCGTTCGAGCTTTTTATCTCTCGTGGAGATATGTTGCCGCTTCTCCTCGACCTTTACGGTTTGAACTTTATGGGATTTGAAAGTCGCTCGCGCTTTGTCGAGAGCTTTGTGGAGTGTGTTGAGCTCAGCAGATTTTGTCTTGAGCGTGCCCTCGACTTCTGTGAGACGGGCCAACGAGGACTCGTTCTTGCGAGCTTCCTCTTGTAGCTTTATTTCAGACTCCGCGCGGGTTGCCCTGCTTTGCTCGAGGACCAGGTTGGCCTGATAC
This sequence comes from Wickerhamiella galacta, assembly GCA_030582755.1. Lineage (NCBI taxonomy): Eukaryota > Fungi > Ascomycota > Dipodascomycetes > Dipodascales > Trichomonascaceae > Wickerhamiella > Wickerhamiella galacta. The sequence goes on along the minus strand of JAJMGW010000009.1, from coordinate 47,464 downwards.
AGGCGCAGCTGCAACAGTGACGACCTGTGTAGGGTGGCCTTGTTTTGATTCAACATAAACGTCTCTATGACAGACCGCTGGTCATCGAGTTTGGCCAGTTCCTTGGAGACGAAATCGAAGCGCCCTTGTTTCTGGGAGCAGTCTTCGCGCAGGAGATCAATGGCCGCTTCAGCATCTTCGATCAGCTTTTTGTAGTCACTGGTTCCGATAATATCCTCAAGGTACTCGAGCAGACCATCCTCATGACCGGCCTCTGCTTTGGGCTTCATCATGGCAATACTCTCCACTTCGCCTTGAAGGATCAGGAACCGCTTGTGATCCAGGTCTATCCCGCGGTTCCGCAGCAGCGTGGTCACTTCTGTGAACGACGATCTCTTTTGGTTGATATCGTAGGACGAGCCATTTTCCAGGGTAACTTGCCTCGAAACTACCAGGGACGAGTTGTCGACTTGCTGAACTGACCCATCCGGCATGTCTAGCACGTTCTGAAAATGCACCTCGACCCGGCAAAAGTCTAAATTGGGATGGTGCTCCGACTTGTGTATGAGGTTCGACAGCTTTCCATGTCGCATTTTGTTGGCGCGGAACCCAAACACAAACAGCAGTGAATCGATGACGTTCGATTTTCCCGATCCATTGGGGCCCACCACCGCGCTAAAGTTGGTATTAAACGGGCCAATCTCCTGGCGCCCGGCGTACGACTTGAAGTTTATCAGCACCAGCTTGTTTATAACCAAACGCGGAGTTGGTTCAGCTGGTTGGGCCGACATCAAGGCGGCCGAAGCGAGACGCGACTGCCCGGGGGAACTACGGAATGGTGAGCTGCGGAACGGCGATTGAGGTCCTCGCGGCGTCCGCGGCGAGCCTTTCATACTTTGGGACGGGCTGAGAGGTGAAAGAGCTGGTGAAGCGGCAAGGCCGCTCATCGGGTGCGGAGACATTGGGTCGCCTCGCCCCGGGGACGACGGGGACAGACCCGGCACTTGCCGTAGAAATTTCGGAGTCTCTGGCTCCACAGGGGACTTCAGGCCGCCGTGGATACTGGACTGGTGCCCAATGCCATCGGAAACGGGCACAGACGCCATCAGAGACGTGTTTTTTCTCCAGCCAAACAATCAAAACACGTCCTTAGTCATCGCGACGCGACTGAAATTTGTCCAGCTGATGACAGATCGAGATCGGATTCCTTGTCCAGCAGTTCGGACCAGCTGGCCAGATGGCCACGATCGTACTTGACAATGGTAGCTACGAGCTGAAGGTCGGGTTTCCCGGGCAGGATTGTGTGCGGGTGACCAACGCGATCACTAGATCTCGCGACCGACGTGTTTATATCGGCAACGACGTTGCCAACTGTAAAGATTTCACGGGCTTGCAGTTCCGACGGCCCATCGAGCGCGGCCAGCTGTACTCGTGGGAGGCGGAGAGGGTCATCTGGGACTCCGTTTTCGACAGCACTATGCTGGGAAGCCGTGTGGACCCTGCGTCGACGACGCTCATTTTGACAGAGGCGCCGTACTCGCTGAGCAGTTTGACTACCAACACCGACCAGATGGTGTTGGAAGAGTACTGCTTTGACCGCTACTGTCGTACCGCACCACAGGCGCTTGTGTCGTGGAACGACATTGGCCATTTGATGGGCGACACTGCCCCGCGAGACCAGGTCCTGGGACCTAGTGACTGCTGTCTCGTTATTGACAGCGGGTTCAGTGCCACCAACATCGTGCCAGTGGTGCGGGGGAAGCCCTTAGTCGAGAGTACTGTCCGGGTAGACGTGGGTGGAAAGCTTCTGACCAACCTGCTCAAGGAGACGGTGTCCTTCAAGTACTACAACATGATGGAGGAATCATTTATCCTCAATGCCGTCAAGGAACAGACGTGCTTTGTGGCTCGTGATTTTCTGAGAGATCTCAAAAGCTGGCGGCATAACAAACGGGCTTTTGAGATATCTTATGTTCTGCCCGATTATACTACAAACAGTGTGGGCCGTGTGCTGCGGGACAGTGACGAAGCCAGAAAACTGCAAAAGAGCGGTGAGCAACAGGTACTGACGCTGAGCAACGAGCGGTTCCTCATACCGGAAACGCTATTCAATCCCATGGAGATTGATCTCGAACAAGCGGGCGTTCACGAGGCCGTGCAGCAGTCTATAAACAGCGCGCCTCCCGAGGTACAAAGTCTTTTATGGGCAAATATCATTTTGACCGGCGGGACGTCTCTATTGGAGCACTATGGAGAGCGGATAGAAAGGGAAATTCGGGCTTTGGCACCACAGTCAGATCTTGTTCGCGTTCGCAGGGCCCCCGATGCTAGAGAATACGCGTGGCAAGGAGGCTCGGCAATGGCCCAGAGTGCAGAGCTGGCCAACTGGACTATCTCACGCCAGGACTACAACGAGTACGGGGAAAGTCTATGTGTTCGAAAGTTTGGTCGATCGTGATTATTTATATATAAAAAAGGATGGCTTTGTCCTTCAATAGTCTGCTATCACAAGAGCTATGCCACCGACGCCGACACAGATGACGCCAAGAAGCATCGCGTGCACAGTGACTTCACCGTTCCACGATGGCCGCTCTCTTAAATAGAAAATGCAGGTGCCTAGTCCCGCGAGCACGATGCTGAAGACTAGACCGATGATGATGACCAGCTTGATACCAAGGGGAAGTATAGCGCCATCGTCACCGAGAATAATGCCGTAGGTAACAAATGTGATGAAAAAGGCGAGGCCAAAACAAAACGTGGCCAGCATGGTCATAATCATGTCCCGCGTCACGCTTGGACTAGGCTGGACCTCGGCCGCAAATGTGTCGTAGGAATTGCTTCCTCGCGTAGGAGCCAGCCGCGGCGAGTAAAGACCCTCCTGGGGCTCGCTGCTGAGGAGGCTGTGCGACTCGCTGGGCTCGTCGCTCGAAACTGCGTTGTCGCTATGAGAGTCATCGATACCAAGAATATGCTTTATCTTGTGCATACTTTGGTAAACACGCTTGCTGAACTGCATTATCGGCTGAGAGAGCTTCTCAGCCACTTGTGCCTTCTTGAAATGTTCGTACTCATCGTCGATGAAGATGGCAAATGCGTCCCGATCGTCCTCGTCGTCGGGGTGGTCAAACTCGTTCCAGTAACGGGTCATATTCTCTGTGGTTTCTGGAGACTTTGCACCATCATCGGAAACAAGCTCCGGAGCCGAGTTATTGAGAAGAATGCCAATACTCTTCTGGGGGCGGAGAGTGGCGTCACTTTTGGCGCATCGTGGCTTCCTAGACGTTTGGACCACCTGACGAATGTCTTCGCCTTTGCGAAGCTTGACCATCCAGCTTGGCGTGGCCACAAATATCTCTGGGCGGATGATCATAAGTGCATAGCTGTTAAGACCAAAGCTGCTGCTAACGGCATGGACCAAATGGCCGTTCTCGAGTTCCTTCACGAAGGCCGGCTTTTCCTCACTGGCCCACCGGATATCGAGAACACTGTACGGGAATCGCGCGAGCGGCGACGACGAATTCTTGACGACCACGTCGCTATCGATGGCTGCCCAGATTCGGTGGCTGCTGGTAGCGGCCCCATTTGCTGTGCCTGCCTGGTGAAACCTGGCCCGCGAGGTCGTCACGATGGCTACTCTTACTGCTTCCCGGTTGAGAATCCAGCCCAACGCCAGCTTGCCACTTGTGTCCTCGTTGTCGACCACCTGGGGCGACAGCTTTCCGTTGACGATATCCTGGCGGAGAGCAGGCGTGATAGTCTTTGCTGTAAAGTGTCTGAAACTACCAGTAGGTGCACATAGCACTGGGGCTGAGACCTCTTGGTCAGGTTTGCCGGGCTCGGTTGTAACGGTCAGTATCTGGCCTGGCTCCTTGCAAGCCTGAGTATAGTCGAAGCCTGTGGTATCTAAAAACGTGAAATTGTTCACTTGGGCTACTCCATCCGCAGCGTCCGAAAGCAGCGACAGGTGCTGCAACAAAAACAGCTTGACTTCAATCATGTTGTCGTGGTGGACCCACAGCCTTATTCCCTGGGTCGGCTGTGAGATCATCGACGCGTCGAAGTTGCAGAGCTTGTCTGCAAGCGAAAGCGAATCCTTACCAGCAGGATCTACCGCATGCTCCTCATCTTTGGCGGAGGAAAACTTCCCGGATCGAATCATGTCGTACAGGAGGGACAGCTCCAGAAAGCTCGGAGTGAAGTCGATTCTGGTGAACGAATCCGGACCCTCGAGTTGGCGCTCGAAGTTTATGAGCTTGTGCGGGTCGCCGGACCACTTGCGATACTTCTTGAGCAGCTTGCGGAACCCCGTGTGCTGCGCACCGATGAACCGAGACAGCTGCTGGATGTCGCGAATAAGCCGCGATATCTCCAGGTGCAATTGATAGGTCAGCGCGTCCCGCTCAGCTGCGGCCGGGTCCTGCGCGCCGTCTGCGCGGGACGCCGCATAACTGACAATATTGCTCGGTAACGACGAGTCTCTGCGGCGCCGTGGACCAGAGTCCGGACCGGACCCAGCTATGGCATCAACGAGCTTCTGGCTTAGCGCGACCCGGTGCTCGATCTCGCCATGCTTAGACTTTACAAAAAGCGAGATTGTGTTGAACTCTTCCTCGAACCAGCGCGCCAGCTTATCGTGAGCGGCCTCATCGTCATCGCGGCTGGTGATCCGCTTTATCTCGTCCTTCATATCGTTATACAACACGTTATGGGCTCGCCACTCCGGCACAGACCGGCCGTACAGCTGGGAGCCATACTTCATGTTCACAAACCCCGTGCAGGCCAATTGAAGGTTCAACGATTGCACGAGCCGTTGCAGCCCGATGACTAATGCGCGCAGGCCTACGCGAGCGGTCCTTAGCGGTCTGTAAGGAGGCCAAGACCACTGTGGAGATTGATGTCATCCCGCGCGCCAGGTCCCCGGCCCACCGTGTGGTGCCTGGTGCATGCATAAGCTCCTGCCCATGTGCCCATGTGACTTTCAGTAGCCGTGCATATCCTCGCAACTACCGGTCCTGCAGGGGAGTAGCGAAGGCAAGCACACTACCCGAGGCGGGCAGTCTTTGTGATGTTGGCGCGACTGCAGCTCAAGACATAGCCCTACCCCTTAGCCGTGCCGTTCATTTGATATCACCCCGCTTGGCCTCTGGTATCTTAACTTACGGCCCGATAAGGGCGCCGACGTTGACGAGGAGCTTTACTTTTTCTGCAAGGTGACTTCAGCAATAAGTTAGATAAATTATTTTAGCTGGACCGGTGGCCCCATTCTTAGCTGCCTCTAGCTTGTAGTTGTCGGGTCTGTGGTGGTGTCGTTGTCGTCGTCGTCGCGACGATCGGGCCATATGTGGTCCCCAGCTTGACGCATCATTTCCTTATACTCACGTCCCCTGGGAGGGTCGGCTTTAAGGGCTACTAGCTGGAAGCAAGACAGCTGGTTCACCGGGGTGTAGCGAAGTTGCTCCTTGGTCCATTCCCCTGGCGGAACATCAGGCAAATGCACATGCGGCTCAAGCACTTTGTGATATAATATCTTTGGGTTTTCTTTTCGAAAATGAAAGAGCACGATTGTGTTACCAGCGCTGAGGAAACCATATTCGACTCCACAATGCAACATATAAGAGCGCACCTGCTGACCGACGCTGGCAACACCAAAGCGCAGAGCTTCCTCTGGTGATCTCTTTTTCGGCGTTTGCCCCGACTCTTTCAACTGCCGTCGATGATGCACTTCGGCTGCTACGTCTGCAAACAGATTTTTGTTGGCGAGATGGGCCTTGAGCACTGCGCTCGGAAATTTGTGTCCGGCTTTGACCTCGTAAACAAGAAAGCAACCACGCTCACCTGTGCGTTTCATCACACCATCCGGATGTAGTTGCCGCACAGCTTCGTAACTTTCCGGTGCCATGAAATCCGTATATGACTTGCTGGAAGTTATCGACGACGGGCATTTATAGCGGGCTTTCATCTTGTCGTTTTCCAAGGCTTTATTGACGAGAATCTTGACGTACGTCAGTCGAAGATTCAGAAACTCAACATCTGCTTGCTCAGGGCCTAGCTGCATTTTTTTGACTTCCTCTCCCTTTCTTTGCAGGTCACGCGTTGAAATCGGGAAGGGTTTTTGCCCCACCGCTTCCTGGAGTACATGAGATTCCTCCCGCAACAATTCGTCCCACTCTTCCCAGTCAACCACAGAGCTGGGGTAACAGCTCCAGTTGACATCTGTATACCCGCCGCCAGGACAGTTTTCAGGAAGTGGGTGGTTCAGTGTGATATAGCGATATTCGTAAACGGTAAACCCCTGCCAGCTTAGATCTTGGTGCGGCTCTAGCTGAGCCTTCGTATCGGCCTCACGGCGTTTCGCAGCGGCAAGCTCCCGGCATACTTGATCCAGTTCGGCCGTCAAAGTTTCATTACGGGCTCCCGCAGCGGCAGCACGGCGCTGCGCAGCGTTACACTTCCAGTTTGCTTGAGCTAGTTCGGCCTTCAGAGTTTCAATGTATTCCGCATCAGCTTCCGCATTAGCAGCGCCGGCCTCACTAGATTCATCGCGGTCGCGGCGCCCAGGAGTTCTAGCGAGGGCCGCAGTAACTCCCACGCGGGCCTTAGTAGTATTAGCGACAGGTGCAGTAGCTTTATTGCGGCCCGCAATGGTTTTAGTGGTTTTAGTGCGAGTTGCATTAATTTCAGCGCGGACTACTACAGCTACGTTCTGCCGTGGTGGTGGTAAGACCCTCGCGCGGCACAGGCGTGCCATGCGCGGCGCAAACATTGACTGTTGACTATCGTTGCTCTTGTGTGTGTGCGCTCCCAGAACAGGTTTCCAAACGGGCAAGTGTTGCAGTTGAGGTTAAGTCATGTGCCACGCGCATATGATTGACGCAACGCACCAACTCCACCTCAACCAGTTTTTCCCGGAACTTGTCAATTGGATCAATACTGTTCCCCTCTACCCTGGATAGTGGCAGTTAAACTGCACAGTGGTACTGCGGTATACCAGACTCTGGCGGACAACAGATGCCTCCTATAGTCTCAATTGTACGTACACACTTGAGCTTCGTAGATCCCTCGTGAGGCCACAATATTTGTCGACTTGGTACGCATGTCCAGTCTTTTAATCCTAGCGTGTCAACAATCTATGGGGCCATGCACAGGGCCATGCACAGGTTGATAATCTGACATGACCTACAGGAAAAAGTTCCCCTAGTACTTATCGCAGCTAACAAAGGAGCATAATTGAATTAGAGGGGCTATTCAGCTTCGCGGGCATAGGTCCTCAAGCACTCAATGATCACTTGGTCCGGACGACCACAGCCGCCAAAAAGGTGTGATCCTGGTCTCGGTAATCTGTGCTGGAAGCCATATGAGTATTGAGCCCTACTATCCAACGGTCGACCAGCTGCAACAGGAAATTTCAATTACAACGAGGACCTTTCGCTGAAAAATCAGGATTGGATCAAGAGCACTTACGATCCCAAAACGGTCTGCGATATTCCCAATAGCACCATCTCCTCTTTCCAGCTACGGCACTCGGTAGCACTGTAACACCCACTGACACCCTAACGGCGAATACAGATTAGCTTTGGTCACCCAGTTCAGGTGTTTTTTTCCAAATCCTATCCAACATTCTAGCACAAGCTAGCCGCACTGCATTTCGGCAGAACAGCACGGGGATGGCTTGTAGTCGCGGCCTTTGGCGTCCATGAGCCAAATGAACCAGTATTTTGCTGGGTTTGAGGTACCAAACGAGCCGAACTCGCCACACATGCCAGGGTATTCCACGAGTCTCGGCAACCAGAGGGCTTGTTTGAGCAAACTAATAGCCTGGCAATCTGGCATTGCTCGAGGTTTCCTCTACCCACTCAAAACTAAACCGGTGACAATAGTCACGCGTAAATCGAGCATAGGATCGAGCATAGGGTACCTGGCGTTTAGTCATGATCACATCGGTACGACTTATCATGTTCTTCCTCGCAGCCTAGGTACACAGAAATTGGACTATGGTCCCCAATCAGGGTGGGCTGTTCATTGTATTCGTCTATAAGCCTCACGAGAGTCATCCTATCAATAATTTCACGTCCTGGGACATTTAAAGATATGCAACCGCCAGCAACTGCCGCTCATTCGCTTTCAGAACCAAAATTATGTGTGTGTGTGTGTGTGTGTGTGTGTGTGTGTGTGTGTGTGTATGTGAATGTCTTCGCAACCTTACTGGTCATATCTTTAAGTTTCATACAAGTTTCATTTCATACCGTCACACTCGCCTCCTCATGCCTTATCAGCAAGCGAGCACGTGTCGTCAGAAGTTTTAGTCAGCTTCTCCTCACCCCAAAATGTCCAAAATGTCCAATACAATGCGTGAGGTTTTGCTCAGGTGCCGCCAGTTTAGCATCCGACAAGCGGGCTCGCTACGCCAAATGGATCCGGCCTCTATTGCACACCAAGCAATTGGCCACAAAGTCGGTTGGACTAAGCCAATGCCGCAACAACACCTTGAACAACTAGCGCCGCCGCGCATTGAGCAACTGAAGGCCGAAATAGCTCCAGCACGGACCACTAAAGCTGCGAAAGGCCATACTGACTCTGTGGAACGTGTTGTTGCCACTGCAGAAACCATTGAGCGACTGAAGGCCGAAATCGCTCAACAGAACCAAAACACTAAAGCTGCTGAGGCCCACGCGGAAGCTGCCGAGGCCGCACTAGCCCAAGCACTACAGCGCGCTGATGCTGCTGAGGCCCACGCTGATGCTGCTGAGGCCCACGCTGATGCTGCTGAGGCCCACGCTGATGCTGCTGAGGCCCACGCTGAAGCTGAGAAGACCACACTAGCCCGAGCACTACAGCGCGCTGAAGCAGCGGAGGCCCACGCTAAGGCTGTTGAGGTTCGCATTGAAGCTCAGGAGGCCACCCTAGCTCAAGAACGACAGCGCCTTGAAGCTGTGCAGGCCGTACTAGCTCAGGCACGACAGTGTGCTGCACAGCGAGGATTGCGGCTCTCGGTTGATTCGGTAAACGTGCTGCAAAGTTTCAACCGGACCACCGCAGTTGACTCAGAAAATCTGCTGGACAGGATCCGAGGAAAGCAACAAGAGGAATTTGATGTGATCAAATGAATTTGAATGTGCGACCCCGATAGCGAGGATGGTGGTTCCGGCTGTACACTTGCACTAGCAATTGCTCTACTTTATCTGGTTTTTAGAAAGTTTATATATTAACAACTAGCTCGTTTGACAACGCCAGGAACTCTTGTCACGTCCTCAGACGATGAAGGGCATTGAGTGGCGACACAACAGCAATTTAGTTCAAAGTGATACTTAATAAATAGTGAGTGGAGACAAAGACAGAGGCCGTCCTTGTGCAGCTTACAGCACTTGTAGGGTAGAAATGAGAAAATGACCCTAGTTACGTACTGATACCCTGGCGTTTAGTCATTTTTACGACTTATCATGTTCTTCCTCGCAGCCTAGGACACAGAAATTGGACTATGGTCCCCAATCAGAGTGGGCTGTTCATTGTATTCGTCCATAAGCCTTACGAGAGTCATCCTATCAATAATTGCACGTCCTGGGGCATTTAAACATCGCTTTTTCAGAACCAAATTACATGTGTGTGTGTTTGTGTGAATGTCTTCGCAACCTTACTGGCCATATCTTTAAGTTTCATCGAAGTTCGCACCGTCACACACACAACTTTTGCCACTCTAGCAAATAGAATAATGCAGCGCGATAGAAGCAAACAATATTCGATGCCACAATACTCGATGCCACAATACTCGACGCCACAATACTCGATGTCACAATACTCAAATCATTTTCGACGAGGCTCGCGTCCTCATGCTTTATGAGCACGTGCCGTCAAATCCCTGTGGCGAGGTTTAATTTTAGTCAGCTTTCCTCACCCAAAATGTCCAAAATGTCCAATACAATGCGTGAGGTTTTGCTCAGGTGCCGCCAGTTTAGCATCCGACAAGCGGGCTCGCTACGCCAAATGGATCCGGCCTCTATTGCACACCAAGCAATTGGCCACAAAGTCGGTTGGACTAAGCCAATGCCGCAACAACACCTTGAACAACTAGCGCCGCCGCGCATTGAGCAACTGAAGGCCGAAATAGCTCCAGCACGGAACACTAAAGCTGCGAAAGGCCATACTGACGCTGCGGAACGTGTTGTTGCCACTGCAGAAACCATTGAGCGACTGAAGGCCGAAATAGCTCAACAGGACCAAAACACTAAAGCTGCTGAGGCCCACGCGGAAGCTGCTGAGGCCCACGCTGAGGCTGTTGAGGTCCGCATTGAAGCTGAGAAGGCCACACTAGCCCGAGCACTACAGCGCGCTGAAGCAGCGGAGGCCGCACTAGCTCAGGCACGACAGTGTGCTGCACAGCGAAGATTGCGGTTCTCGGTTGATTCGTAAACTTGCTGCAGAGTTTCAACCGGACCGCCGTGCTTGACTCAGAAAATCTGCTGGACTGGATCCGAGGAAAGCAACAAGAGGAATTTGATGTGATCAAATGAATTTGAATGTGCGACCCCGATAGCGAGGATGGTGGTTTCGTGCTGTACACTTGCACTAGCAATTGCTTTACTTATCCGATTTTTAGAAAGTCTATATATTAACAACTAGCTCGTTTACAACGCCAGGAACTCTTGTCTCGTCCTCAGACGATGAAGGACATTGAGTGGGCCGACACAAGAGCAATTTAGTTCGAAGTAATACTTAATAAATAGTGAGTGGAGACAAAGACACGAGTTACTATCATTGTATGCCGCTGCAGAGGCCGTCCCTATGCGTCTGTTTACAGCACTTGTAACCCCATTGGCCATTCTCCCACCACGAGCCAAAGACGCTCGAGTGACCGAGCCCAGAGTCTTTCGCGGCGGCACCGGCACCTGTGCCTGAGACTTTTTCAGACGCCATGGTTGTGACCGCTGGCTGTGTGACGGCCGTTTCTTCGAAATCGAGATCGTACTCACCCAGATCGCGCAGATAAAACGCAGTGTCTTTGAGATCACGCGTCGACGGAGCCGCCACTACTCTAGAATACTGGTCAATGATGACCTTGTCTGCCTGATCCGGCTGCTTAGGTTGTTTAGGTTTGAACGACGAGACCACTTGCGCATATTCTTCAGCGTTGTAGCAGCGGTACCGATCTCGCTTTGCCTCCCACTTTGGCGTTGATTGCGTACGCTGTCTCTTTGTAGGAACGCAGTCGGGCTCGGATTCAAGGGCCCCAGAGGCACCCTCAGCTGCCTCCGCAGCCTCAGCTGCGCGCTGCCGCGTGCTGTACCAGGGCTCCTGCTTCAAGAACCGCGGCACGCGTGCCTCAATGACTTTACCGTCGGAGCCAATTACTCGGTGGACCCCATCGTTCGACGGGCCATCCATCGAGCACCGGACCAGTCCAGCAAGTCCAACTCAAATTCGCGAACTCAAATTCGCTGAGTCACAGAACTGAAAAGTCACGGACTACATGTTCAATTAGTCTAGAAAGCTGAAATGTCACAGACAACTATAAAATTAGCTTAGGGACTCGGTGCTACGTCTATCTAGTCAAACCCTTCCCATTCACTGTCCTCTTCCTCAGACGCGGCCGTGTCGGCGGGTCCCTCCACAATGCCCCACTTCAACAACCGAGGATCGTCATGTATATTCTCAATGGCAGCCTTTTTGCACACCTTGAACTGACACTCAGCAATAAAAGATAGAGCCGGTGCTAGCAGCGCTGCCAAGGGCAGCGAAGGGTCCACTACGCGGATCTTTTCGAGCTCGTCGAGATAAATATCGCACATGTGCAAGCGCAGGCCATTGGGGATCTTCGGGTCGCTGGGGTTAAAAGGGAAACGCGACATTGTGGCCGCGAACTCGGCCAGATCCGAATCTTTCCATTGGTCGGTCGCCAAGCGGTCAAATGTTGCGGCCAGGAACCGTCTAATTAATAAATAGAATTTGTTGATGCGGTGCGAGTCGAGCGAACCCCACTCACGGGCCATGATGGTCCAAAAGGCGTTTATAAATGGCCAAAGGTTCTTGGACTGCACGCGCGCAGTCAGGTCCGCCAAATCGCTGACGAGCTTTTGCTGGGTGAGAGGCCGATCGCTGTGCCAGACAGTGTAAAACAGACCCTTCCATAGTTTCTGCAGCTTGAGGGCTTGCAGGGTTTTGCGTCCGGAAACGTACTGGGCCACAACCTCGAGCGCCTTTTCACGCACCGGCCGGCGGTTGTCTGCGAGCTTTTCCAGCAACGCACGCCCGTCGAGCTCGCTGCTGGAGGCAGTTCGCGCATTGCGCTCGTGCGCGTCTCTGCCCGCGACCTCCGTCGCAGAGGAGGTCTTTTTGCTCCTGATCTTGGGCATTTGAGACCTGAAATTTTCCACAGCGAACCTTACCCAGTGGCCAGCAGTTACCCTGCCGGGTGCTCCATAAAACGAGAAAAATTTACTGTTTTCCACTGTGATCCGCGCCTCGGCCAACTGCAGAGGTTCTGTAGGGAGGCCGGGGTGTCTCGGCAAGCTCTGGAGGTGGACCACTTGTTGGGTTGAAGCTTTAGTGACGGCCCTGTCGACGGATCATAAATTGAAGGGCCCTTGAGCTCGCGTTGCTGAGCTCGGACTCGGGCAGCATATTCCTAAACTCTGCGCACGGCCATTGGCTAATGAGCGTTTGGGTAAAACCATGCTGCCTACATAACTATAAAGCCTAGTGTTCGGGGTCGTGCATGTAAGTACGTAACGTCAACTTATCAGGCTGACCGTGCCTCCGTTGCTTGGCACGGGGGCCAAATATGTAGGTCAAATATGTGGGTCTCGTGGGCCGCAAAACATTAATTCTTGTATCTACTTTTCTAGCCTTCTAGAACCTCCGGGCCTGAGCGAGTTTTCTATGATTAGTTGACGCTATGATTAGTTGATTATTTTCGGCGGCTAAACTAATCTTACACGGGGCTCGGTGCCGGCGACACTTCGCTCCAAAATGGCCGGCAACTCAGAATTTCACCGTGTTCTGGCTGTTTGAGACCCCATTTTCGTGCGTGCCGGGATATGGAGTCTTTTTTTATCATCGCAAACTGCCCAGTGTACCCTGCATGCCGTCGTGCATTGCATGCTGAGCCGGGCTTGAAACAAATGCAGGACATCTTATCCGTTTATAGCTGTGTCATATCACTACTCTCAAGCGTTCGTTTCGTGTGGCCCTTCATAACTTAGCATACTAGGGTCTGCTCAAGCGGCGCGACTATTGACTGCTCGCGTTTTTCTACCTCTGAGCGGCGATTGTTTGCCATCCATCGTGGTCGGCTCGGTTCTGCTAAAATGGGTGTCGAACGAAAGCACAGGCTCGAGAATTTGGACCACATCCATAGCGGCCTCGGCATCCACCCTTCTATGAACCCCCAGGTCGAGCGGCTAGACGCCATTCTGCACGATGTTATAGCCTGCCGGATCCGAGAGGTATCCATAGAACACCCGATCTTGCGCCTTATCCACTGTCCCTCGGAAGATGTGGAGGCCCGTAGCAGGTGCGTAGTGCTGGCGCGCCGCGCAGCAGCCATCGTAGCTGCCAAGGAACAAGACGAGACCCCGGGCTCGGCCTGGCAGTCGGAGGAGGCGCAGGCAAAAACCAGCGAGAACCGGCCACACAGGCAGTGGCTGACGCTCCAGGGCAACGTCAAGAACTACTGCGAGACACTGGAACGCCTTAGCCATTCCCCCGACGTCGCGGTGTGCAAGGTCTTCTGGGAGTACTGGGATCTTTTGTTTGTGAACCTCGCCGAGCTTTTCCCGCTCGATGTACTCGTGGCCACATACAGTGGCCGTCTATTCAATGCAACGGGCGACGCAGCCATGTACCTCCGGGCCCACCTTCATAGCCGCCCACTTTCCTACTCGGACGTCTCTAGCGCAGATGGAGCTTACCCCGGCTTGCCGTCCCCGAAGAGTTACGACAGCCCACACACACCAACGCCCGAAAATTCGGCGGCTTCATATATCAAGTACGAGCCGGATTCGCTGTTTGGTGAAATGTACCACAGCCAGTGGTAGGCTGCTGGCCCACTACAACAGACCCCTATTTATATTATACCCCACATACAACCGGACACTAATGAGAAGAATGCTGCAATTCTAGTGTGCTAATAAGAATAATTATGAATAAATAAAAAACCACAGCCTAGTGCGTTTTGTTGGGTTTGATTTTTTGCCAGATACGAGAGCTCGTGGGTAACAGCTGGCCAAGTGGGCTCGTGGTGTAAGGTGTCAAGCCGTTGGACGAGGCGTCTGAGCTCGAAACGCTAGACAAACGTTCGGCACGAGGGCCTGCCCTGTCAATGTGATTGCCGAGGCCGCCCCTCCCAATCATGTAGCGATTGGGTTCTGTGTCCGACCGCTTCACTTCGCGAAGGTAGTCGTCGGGCGTAACAAACGAGCACTGAGACGCCTCGACCGTGTTGCCGAAGCCGCCGCGGCCGGTGCGGAACTTGTAAGAGGGCGAGTTGATATACTGCACAGGTGCTTGTGACACAGGCACACTCTGGTTCCCGTGCACATAGTTGCCAAAGCCTCCACGACCTCTGAGAACCATTGTGCTGTGGGTGTATAGACCTTGTTTTTGTGGATCGACGACTGTGTGTTGTCCAGGTGCGAGATGAGGACGGTTATAAGCTGGGAGTCATATTGCGGGGGGCCCGGGTAACACGCACACATTTTTCGTTTGCGACAACTGATTAGTCACCGCGCTTTGGTGGACGTCTCAGAAAATGGCCCCTGTGCGCGTCCACCCAGGGTACTGGGGCCAATACGGCACAAGGTTTTAGATCCCAGAAATTTCTTCAAAAAAACATATTCCTAGTGTCCAAATACACCTGGTTTACGTGCAACTCCTGCCCACTACCCCACACTGTATCACGCAACCCTTTGTCCGTTTCGCGTCAGCAATCACCACAACAAATTCCACGTGGGGTAACGCGCTCAGCCGCTGGTGGGTCGTCGCTTAATCAGCTTGGTGGGCACCCCTCTGACTCCTGACCGTTCCAGTACAGCATGGGCACGCCTCACTGCATCAGAAGATACTAGACGTAGACACTGACTCTTTGTGGCGGCCCTGAACATCTACATAGTTGCCCAGAGTGACACGAAAAACTCTCAGCCTGCCGCGGTCTTGGCCACCAATGCTGCTTTTGAGCAGCAGCTGCTGCCCTTACGTGCTAGGCACCAACCCCTGAAAATACTCAGAGTTTTATACAGCGTTACAACATTTGTGTATCAGCAGGAAACTAATGGTTCCCGTGGTGCAGCACCCACCTTCCCCGGATATATAGTGTAAAGCGGCTTACATAGCATAGATAACAAGTTGGCTCCGATTGGCCGATCCATCTCTTATCTGGGTGGGTGCAGCTTTTGGAAGGCAATGCCAAACGGTCATGCCGCATGGAATATGGTGGCTCCGGCAGCTCGCAGACGCCGCTCTTGAACTGAACGTCGAGTGCAGCTACCGAGATGACACTCTCGAGATTGTACAATACGAGCCTTATGCTACCTTTTCTATAGTGCCATGGACCGCTGATCCAGCGATACCTGTGTTTTATTTTACCCCGTACGTAGACGACTCGCCCGTGCTCAGTGCAAAAGACCTAGGACGGGTTGGCGTGAGCCCAGAGCTTGTGCCGTTCGTCTCTCAAACCGAGCACCCGCGTACTGGCCTTCCCACGTTATTCTTGCACCCCTGCAATACTCGTCTCTGGCTCGAGAACATGGCATCAGCAGTGGGGCTGTCAATTCACGACCCTCAGGTGCTGCTCGTGTGGCTCCAAAGCTTTGGTCGCGGCATCGGGCTCAAAACTCAGATCCCAGGTTTGGAGCCCTCCCGCCAGGTGATGCGGTGCGACTGAGTTTTGGCAAACTGGATCATCAGCGGCTTGCCCAAAATCGACCTGCCTTGGCATTGGCGGAGCGCCAGGCTGGCCTCGCCAACCTCCTGGAACGCTACGTGGGCCTGTCCTCTCATTTTCGCCGATTTGTGGGAATTGATTGCAATAATACGACCAAACTGGCTGAACAGCATGTACAAAGTCACCCGCAGGTCCCTGATCCCGACGCTTTCGTTGAGATTCCTGATGTAGAGCGTCTTTTTGGCCGAACCTACTTTTGCGGGATCAAGGTCCCCTGGAAGCACACGGGGCCGCTTTGCAACGGACGGGGCATCTTGTGGTGCAGATCGTTTACCCCCACTCCCTGTATCCATCCACGCACAGCTGGCACCAACTGAGCTATCAAAGTTTCTGCGTTCGTTTAGCTTAGTCAATGAAGAGCTAAATTTCAAGTTATATAATGATGATTTATGATGGACAACGTGACTCCTTTGTTTTTGGCTAGAGTCTTTGTCTTCAATTGCATCAACTTCTTCACAATTCTCTAATATTTCTAACCAAAATAATTGCGGCGGCGACGTTTGAAGCCTAGACGTCGAACGTGATCCAACGCCTTATTCAAATGAACCTTACCGATGCGTCTTTTGTCACTTTCACACGGTACCCCCTGTTGCAATTGACGACAATACCCTCAATTATTGAGCAGGTGCCATTTAACCGGTAAACTTTTGTAAATATATATCAGTGAGCTAATATATTACCACGCCTAAATCTTGGGGCCGGCGGCAATGACCTCGGGCGATGCCTCGTCCTCAAAGCGCTTGAAATTCTCCGTGAACAGCTCGCCAAGCTGCTGGACCTCGGTCTTGAACTCAGCCCCGCTGCCGTCCCAGGCAGTAGCCGGGTTCAGCACATTCGAGGGTACGCCAGGAGCGCTCTTGGGGATCTTGAGATTGAAGGTGGGGTAGTTCTCGTACTCGACCTTGTTGAGCGCCCCAGAGTGGATACCATCCAGAATAGCGCGGGTGTACTTGAGAGGGAAACGCTTGCCGCCCTTGGTGACGGATTTTCCAGCCCAACCGGTGTTGATGAGCCAGGCGTTGGCCTTGTGCGCCTTCATCTTCTCGGAGAGCATCTGCGCGTATTTCATGGGGTGCAGGACCAGGAACGGCTGGCCGAAACATGCAGAGAAAGTGGCCTCGGGCTTGGTGACGCCCTCCTCAGTGCCGGCCATCTTGGAGGTGTAACCAGAGATAAAGTGATACATGACCTGCTCGGGCGTAAGCTTGGACACGGGCGGCAGCACACCGCTGGCATCACAGGTCAGGAGCACAATGTTGCTGGGGTGGTGGTCGGTAAGGCACGGCACCTTGGCGTTAGGAATAAACTCGATAGGGTACGAGCAGCGGGTGTTCTCGGTCAAGGTGGTGTTGTCGTAGTCGACCTCGCGGGTAACGGGGTTGAAAACAACGTTTTCGAGAACGGAGCCAAACTTGATGGCATTGTAAATATCGGGCTCCTTCTCTGCGGACAGGCCTACGCACTTGGCGTAGCAGCCGCCCTCGATATTGAACACACCATTGTCGGACCAACAGTGCTCGTCATCACCGATCAGCTGGCGGCCAGGATCAGCAGACAGAGTGGTCTTTCCTGTACCGGACAAGCCAAAGAACAGGGTGACGTCGCCATCGCGACCCTCGTTAGCCGAAGAGTGCAGCGTAAGCACATTGTGCTTGATGGGCATCAGGTAGAACATGACGGTAAAGATACCCTTTTTCATCTCACCCGCGTACTCGGTACCGAGGATAACCATCTCCATGGCCTTGAAGTTGACGTCAATGGACGTTGCCGAGGTCATACCGTCGGTGTAGCGATTTGCGGGGAAGGCGCCGGCGTTATAAATAGTAAAGTCGGGCTCGCCAAATTTTTCCAGCTCCTCCGCGGTCGGGCGAATCAACATATTGCGCATGAACAGTGCGTGATAAGCGCGAGCACACACAACACGGATCTTGATCCGGTACTTGGGGTCCCAGCCGGCAAACGCGTCAATGACGTAGATGCGGCGCCGGGTGTTCAGGTAGTCAATGGCACGCTCGCGGTTGACGTTCCACGAATGCTCACTGAGCTTCTTGTTGACGGGTCCCCACCACACGTGTTTACTGGAGCTGGGCTCGTCAACTATGCGCTTGTCCTTGGGGGACCGGCCAGTCTTCTTGCCAGAGTTGGCAACCAGCGCGCCCGTGGACGCAATGGCCGAGCCACGCTCGCGGGTGAGCGCGTCCTCGTAGAGCACAGGCACGCTGGGCGTGTGCTCGATCTCTACGTTCTCAAAGTCAATGCGGGCAGTCTTGTACAGGTCTGCCTCCACCTTCTCGAGGAGTGCGCTGGGCGGGTGTGCGGTAACACCCTGGGGATTGAGTTGTGTCCTATTGATTCCAGATGCCACCATTGTAGTTTTGACAGCCGAAGTCGCTGAATCGGCGGACCTGCGGCTATTAAATAGTGGATTGCGACTTTTCTGCGGACGCATCATGCATGCATGCAAACCGACCGGGGCCGACGCGGCGAACTCTAAGTACCAAATTGGCAAACACAAGTACAGCCTCCTTGGAGCTGCGCTCGACGAGAGTTTGGCATAGGAACACCAGAGCCGTTGCGCGTTCCAGAGCCAATTGAGGCCGCAGGCGCGGGCGCCCGGTCCTGCTTCACGTGACCTGGGACCCACGAAAAGTAGCCGGTCTACGGTCCCGAGACTTGGGCGCGCAGCTCATTGGTCAGTGGAGTGCGGGGTATTGTCAACCTCTCGGAATAAATCGGAGGGCGCTGCAAACGCGTGGGTCCAGCCCGGAAAATCTCGTGGCCCCGTGCTCCGCTTCGGACCAAGATCGCAGCAACTCTTGAGAGTTATGGCTTGACCTACTACTCGGTTGGAGCTATTGTCCGTTGGGAAATGTTGCTCTTGCCTAGCGGAACAAGTGCCAAGTCGTCATGACGCAGCGTTGCGAATGTTGCAGCATCACGACGCAGTCGATCCCGGACATGGTAAAAATTTACCACGACGTAGCCTGTATGGGGAGTGAGTGTGGCACGGTACCCAGTCGATCTCGCAACTACAATTATTACGGGGGCTGCGCTAAGTGCTAAAAGCGCCGGCTGGCTGTCACCATTTGTACCATTGGTGGAGCCACGTCCGGCTGTTCTCAATTAATTGACATTCATTTTAGTTACATTAAGTTACAAAAATATTTAGAGGCTGACGTAGTTGGCCTGAGACGCGGTGGAGCTAAGCCATCCCTTAATGGTATCTGCATCCAAGCTGTTGGAGAAGTCAGTGTTATCGTCGAGCACCGTGATGGTAATGCTGGTGCCGTCGAAAATGGCCGCGGCCTTCATTGTTCCAGATGTAGGGCGGGCGAACCACTGGTTGGAGCCCGCACCCGAACCGTTCTGTTTGCTGTGGAGGGTCGAGACCATGCGGTTGTTACCGCTGTTGAGCACCTCAAAGAGATCGAGCTCGCCGCAACCACTCGACCAGCACGAGCAGTCGCTGTTGCCATATTGTAGAGTACGGGGAATCTGTGCGTTGAGAAGCCAAATGGAAGGCATGTCGAAGTTAAAGCCTCCAGATCCCGAGTCGGTAGGCATCTCGAACTCAAACAGGAAGATCTTCTCGTTACCGTCAAATCCGTGGTAGGCCGGAATGCCCTCGCGGTAGAAGCCGCAGTCGTCACCGCTGCATTTGTTATCGGTGAAGATGATGAACTCTTTGTTAGAGGGCACGGTGGTGCTCGAGAGCGTCTGAGGGTCAGACGCGGCCGAAACGCCATTCGCGTTACAGTATGATAGCGAGTTGCCGAGCGCGTAAGAAAACACACCCGAGCCGGAGCCCCCCAACGTGTTCAGGAACACCAGGCCGTCGCTTGTGCCCTGGTCTGCATTGTAGTACGCGTCACGGCTCCATGCGCCCGAGGGAGCGGGCGCCGTGCCCGAGGCGGCCGGTGCAGAGCTGCTGATAACCGAGGGACCGGTCACAGAGCTGTCAAGCTGGCCGTTGTAGTTGTATGCCTTACCACCTATGCCGCCGGCACTAGAACTCGGCGCGGCCGACGCCGGGCTCGTAGAGCTGCCCTGAGGGGGCTGAGAGCTCTGCACGTTATCCTGGGGAGCCTGAGAGCTCTGCACGTTACCCTGGGGAGCCTGAGAGCTCTGCACGCTATCTTGGGAGTTCGGAGAGCTCTGCACACTACCCTGAGAGCCCGCAGGAGCTTCGGGCTGAGACGTGGCCGGGCTCGTGGCAGGCGTTCCGCTGGCGGTTGCGGTCGCGGTCATCAGGTTACCGTTCTGGTCGACCGTCACATAGTAGGTGACGGACTCCCAATCGGTCACGTACACGGGCTTGGCCTCGCGCGCATGCACGTGGTGCTCCAGGCCAGCCAGGTCGCGCTTGGAGTTGCTGGAGGATTTCGTGTACGCGGCAAACTGGTGAAGCTTGATAGGGCCGCGGAAATGAACCGACAGCTCCTCGTCAAACGGCGAGAGAGGCCCCGAGAAGTCGTACGTTTCCGAGCTGCACGACCCGCCATTAATGGCCGTGACCTTGTTATAGGAGCCCGAGAAACCAACATTCTGGAACTGGACCTGCTTGGCCTCGCTACAGTAGTAGTTGCCCGAGATGAGTTGGCATGAGTCGGCCGACGCGGCTGCCAACATTAACGCTGCGGAGAGGAGAGCTGAAAGCATTGCAAAACTTAGCTAAAGGAAAGGAGTGTGGAATATGAAGGAGTGTGGGTTCTTTCGCAAAATGCACGTTTTAGCAAGCCGGAGCCGAAAGAGTTGATGGGATAGTTAAGAAAACTAGCAGTGGCTGGGCCAAGGGGCTCTACAATGCATACCTATGCATGGTGGTTAGGTTAGCATGATCGACAAAGGAGCATGGCGACGCCTTTCTGCCAGTGCAGAGAGCGCAGTACCCATTAGACGTGCTAAAGTCGGTGAAAATACTTTGTGTCACGTCACGGACTGGTACGCTTCGCCAGTTATGAGGGCATATCGTAAACTCTGCGGCAAAACCTGAAACGCATGTTATGTCAGGCCAAGCACGATCCATTCCCCCCCCCACGGTCCCGCAAAACGTCCGAAAACGCTCGTCATGCTACACAATGAACGTGGGATCTGAAGGCCTAGGCTGACAGCTGCACGCCCGGGTCTGTGCTCATGTGCAGAGAACCAGCCATCCGCCGGTATCTGCGGTATAATGCCGTCATCAGCGGGTCTGTTAGTAACCAAACGTTGTCAGTTAAGCTGCAGGTTAAGCGAGCCGCCAGGTTTAATTTCGGTATAATTATTTACCGCAGAAATTTTACAGAATCACTTTTGTGGCACTATCCCGCGGGATTGGGGTTTCGGAATACCCTTGTTGACAGACGTGGTCCACTGGAATGAAGAGTCCGCGATAGACGCTTAAACGCCTGTGCACACTGGTTAGGTCTCACAACTGACTCCAAGGTTGGAAGGTTAAACTAAGCATGTCTGGACAATTAAGCTTGCTGAGTGGGGAGCGGGTAAGAGACTCAGTTCCTGCGCCGCGTTAACGTCAAGACTTGGCGTAGATTTTTTTTATTTGACATGTGAACCCACACACAGCATCCGGGGATTCGTTACGTCATGAAGCCTTAAGAGGTCTTAGGCCAGGCAATCTGGCTTGGTCAACGCGACCCCACCTGGCCAACACGACGTCCCCTGCGCCGCGACCTCACCTAGCCAGTCAGCCAGCCCAGCTAAAACGAACACCACCCTACCACCATACCAGCGACCGTTCATTGGACTGTGCCTTTCGCACGTACTTCCGAGACAGCCACGTGACGACAGCCTCCGACTGAACAACAAATGGCCCAGACTCCAGCCCAACGCCGCGCCAACGAGCGCTTCGCCCGCACCGAGGAAAAACGCATGGGCAAGCGCAACTACACCAGAAAGGAGCGTACCCGCAGTGGCTGGCGCCGCGACTCGCTCTCCACGCCCTGGATAGGTAAGTGACTTAACCCACCCCGACCCCGCTAACCAGTGTTCCTTGTCTTCCTCCTCGGCGGAAGCACCCTCCTGCAGCTCGTGTACCTTTTTGGATTCGCCTAGTCTCGTTGGGACCGCTGAGAGCCGGACCCGCGCACTCTGCAAGCTGGAAACTCAAACACCAGAACTGGCGCCCGGCTATCAAACAGCCAGACAATTGAGTTCCTCTGGCCCGCGGCCATGTAATTTTGTAGTTTAATTTCTCGGACCAGGCCGCGTGCCCGCGCCGTCTGCACTCGCACAGCGGTCTCTGCAGCCTCGCACGGCTGACGTATCAGCAGCCTAAGGAAACAGCTTAATCAGGGCCTTGATTTCCTGTGAACATCCTGTGAACAAGACCAGCATGTTGCGTCTCCAAGCACGCGGGCTCTCGCGGCCCTGGATACGGCGTATTCAGACGTTTGACGTGATCGAGTCGCAGGTCAATGTACTGAGGGACGGCAAGACGGTCCTGACGCAGGGCTCCGGCGGCCGCTCTTCCCGCACAGGCTACACTGTGACGGTGTTTGGCGCGCCCGGCTACGTGGGCACATCGCTGGTCACCAAGCTTGCCAGACAGGGCACGCTGATGGTGTGCCCGTTTCGGGACGAGCACTTTTCGCGACACCTGAAGCCCACGGGCGACCTAGGCATCGTGAACTTCCAGGAGTTTGATCTGCGCAACACCAAGTCCATCGAGGACTCGCTCAAGCACTCTGACGTTGTCGTGAACCTGGTGGGACGCGACTGGGAGACCAAGAACTTCAGTTTCTACGACGTGCATGTCGAGGGTGCCCGCCGCATCGCCGAGGCGGCTGCCAAGTACGACGTGCCGCGCCTGATCCATGTTTCCAGCTATAACGCCGACATCGACTCGCCGTCCAAGTTCTATGCGTCCAAGGCTGCTGGCGAAGCTGCTGTGCGCGCGATCCGCCCTGATGCCACTATCGTGCGTCCTGGCCCGGTGTACGGGCCCGAGGACCGCCTGCTCAACAACATGGCAGCAAGAAAGCTGTGGTGGACCACCCACGGAGGAGCGGCGACGATCCTACCGACATACGTCACTGATCTCACTGCAGCGCTCGAGAAGATGGTGTACGATGACGCTACCACAGGCCAGACATACGAGCTGTTTGGACCCGAGCGTCTCAGCATCGCCGAGCTGCACACCCAGGTCAAGGACGCCGTCAAGAAGGATCTGATGCTCGTGGACCTGCCAAAGCCGGTTCTGTCGCTGCTAGCGACCTTCTTCCAATACGCTACATACTGGTCGGGCCCCATCACCCCTGACCAGGTTGAGCGCCTCTTGATCGACCAGGTGTTCACGCCCGGTGCTCAGACATATGCCGACCTGGGCATCACGCCCCGGTTCATTACAGAAGATGTTCTCCCCCTCACGCACTTTCACCGCTCCAACACCTATCTGTCGGACTCTCCGGAAACAGATATGCGCCGCAAGAAGCAGAACGAGAGCTGGGCCAACATTGTCCAGTAGTGCGACCAAAATCAATGTGCTGGGTTTAAAACCTATATACTTTGAACGGCTGCCTTGCGGGCGCGGTTCCTCGTCTCTTGTACATGCATGCAACAAGTACACACCGTTATATACTGTGCTCTTAAATACAGTTATTCCATTCTCGTAGCACCGCCCTGGTTCGCTGGGCTTTTTGTCGTTTGGTTGCCGGGAGTTTCCGGTGCCTGCCCGGAATGTTGTACATTAGCTGAAAACCCTGGCATCGGCACACCGTCGCTGGGCTGGTGGGGCTGGTACATGCTAGGTATACTTCGTGGCTGCGCCATAGCTTGGTGTGGCGCGAATAGCTGAGAATGATTCACACTGCCCGTGAACGCCTGTCCTCCAGGTGGACCGTTGTGTGGCTGGGATGGGTGCCCGATCAAATTCGGCACTGCCTGCATCGGGTGCATGAGAGGTATTCCATTGGGCGGATACATAACTGGTGGCCCCGCAGGATGCAAGCCGAAAAACGGTGCCTTTTGTGGTCGTGTTGGAGCACCAAACTGAGCACCAAACCTGCCATTCTGATCAAGAGTACCCTGCTCATGTACAGCCCTTTGGGGGCTTGGCACTGGCGGGCTGGCATCCGACATGCTGGGAGGAGTGTAGTTCGCCAGTGAGGGCTGCGGTCTGGATGCCAAAGGTTGGTGCTCTACGGAGGGTTCAGCGCCCTTGTTGCTTGCATGCCCCGCATGCGCAGCAAGGGGTGACTGTGTCTTTTGTTCCAAGATGGCAGGATCCTGAGAATCACGTTTTGGCGTCCTCTCTGTTGCGGGTGCAGCCGGCTCCGCTTGGGTCTGGTGCTGGGGTTCTAGGTCGTGCTTAACCTCCCCGCTAGAATGAGGCGCATCTCCTGCTGGTGTCGCCACCAAATCATTAGTGGCCTCGACACTGTTTTTAGGCTCTTCGCTGGGTACAGGCTCAGCTGCTTGCGCAGCCTCAACTTCTAGGTAGGATGGAGCGTACTCAGTTACCGGAGCCTCACCCCGAACACGACGCGATTGGCGGGTGACGCGTGAGTGCATCGCGTCAGGCCCTGGACTCTCGCTTTCGCGCGACAATACGCGCGCGGACCGTCGGTGAGATATGGCGCGGTCGAGCTCGCGGTCGTAGGCAAGCATACTATAATCAACGCGGTTTCCACGTGTCCTGCCCGAGTAGCGACCCTCACCCAAGCGTACCATATCTGCTTGCATTGCCAGGTCGTTTCTTCGACGCATACGGCGCTGTTCTTTCAGCCGGCGCTCTTCAGACTCGCGAAGCTCAGGTACGAGCTCCTCCAACTCTGCTGCGAGCTTTGCCGACGACTTGCCCTGCTCAGCGAGCTCCTTCACGAGTAACTCGAGCTCTTGAAGCGTGGATGCCACAGGTTTCCAGCTCACTGTCGTGAGTAGTCTGTTGGTCTCCCGGTATACTCTGAACGGGGTGTCCCCAAGCCCTTGCACAAAGTAGTACTTTTGGTTTTCGTTGTCGCTGCCAATCCACGGCATGATGGCGTCTTCAGTGAGTCGGTCGAGCGCCTTGGTGACTTTCTGGCTAGACACGATGGACCACTGGACCAGGGTGTTTAGAAACGTTAGACGCTCTTCCCACGTCAGGTCCAGGAAGGCAGTCTTTGACTTCCACT
This sequence comes from Wickerhamiella galacta, assembly GCA_030582755.1. Taxonomy (NCBI): domain Eukaryota; kingdom Fungi; phylum Ascomycota; class Dipodascomycetes; order Dipodascales; family Trichomonascaceae; genus Wickerhamiella; species Wickerhamiella galacta. Next base: position 22,444 of record JAJMGW010000009.1, on the reverse strand, counting down.
TGAGGTCTGGCATGCCTTCACCCACACCCAGCACGGGAAGAAGCGCATGCAGCTCACCCAGAGCACTCGTGTATCTGTCAGGCTCAATCTCTTTCTTGCGGTTGAGCACTAGAGCTAGAAGCTTGACAAAGAGCTTCTGGACCGCATCGTCGCCACTCATTATGCCTTGTTCTATATCCTGGGGACCCATGGGCTGTAAGTCCTCGAACAGTGCGCTGAACGTATTCATGAAAATCACAATGAACGCAACCTCCGGCCAAAACTCGATCCTGTTCGGATCCTCGGCCGGCTGGGGGTTTGGCTCCTTCCACGGCACATCCTCAGGCACCAACTGGAGTGGAAGCGTGTTTCTGACACGTTTTGTGCGCCGTGCAGGTGCCCGCGATCGTTTGCGACGCCGACGCCCAGACACATGTGCGGGTTCTAGGTCGAGATCGCTAAGGAGGTCTTCCTCGGAAAAAGTCCCGTCGTCGTCGTCTATTACCAGTAGTCTCGAGCGCGTCTTTTGCGGCTGCGTTCGCAGACGTGCTGAGCGTCGGCGGCCTGCGCCTGGAGTAGCATCCTGCACGTCCTTGGCAGCCCCTTCCTCAGCCCCACTCGCCTCATCCTGGGACTGGTACATGGCGCTTATTTCGCTGGCGTGGCTATCCTCGCCGCTACTTTCCTCGGCTGCACTCACGTTGTTCGCGTACTCTTCGCTGTCGCTCATCTGCCGCGTGAGCTGACGAAGAGTGCCAGGCGGACAGGGACGACCCTTAGACCCCAACATCGACGATTCGTTTTTCAGCCCAGGCTAGTCTAGTAAAGGTATGTAGTCTAAAGTAGGGGCGGGTTGCGACCTAGGTCGGACGTGCCGTCGCACTGACTGGAAGGTTGGCCATGCCAGCAATAAGGCACCCCTGCATGGCCGTTGAGCAGAGTGCAGTCTCCAGAACGCGGCGGACAATTTCAGCTACCGGAATTACAATCTATCATTTTGAGCGTCCTCACACGGTGCATTTACAGGTTGACGGCGTTTTCGCTGCCGAAGGGGCGCACCCCCTCGGGGCGCTTGCCGTTGAGAGCGAGAGGGACGATGCCACTGACGTGCATGTCAGGGCCGTAGACCTCCATAGGGAGATCCAGCTCCTCACCGGCGTTTTTGAGGAGACGCAGGCCCTCTTGCCAGTTGGGGCCACCGCGGCGTACAAAGATATCGACTTTGTGCGATTGGAGCAGCGCCTTGTAGTCGCGGAACGCACGGATGATGCCCTTGAAAGTGGAGCCCACCTGGGTGAAGTTGGCAATACCACCACCGATGAACAGCACTTTGCCCTCGGGATTGACAGGTCCCCGCGTCATGAGGTCAAGCACCGTCTTGGCGTACTCGTAGGTCTGGGTCTCGTTAGGCGCGCCCGAATACTCACCGTAGTTAGCGAGCTCGTTGGCGTAGCCTGCAGAGGCAATGGCATCGGCGTACACCACGGACGCACCACCACCAGCAACAAGAGTCCAGATGCGGCCCTGGGGGTTCAGGATGGTCAGCTTCAGGGAAGCACCGGTCTTGGAGTCGAGCTCAGCAATGTAGGCCTCCTCCTTGGTGAGTTCACGTCCAAACGGCGCAGGGAACACCATGGATGGGCCGTTGTCAATGGTCTGGATCTCTCTGCCGGCGAGCTGGCGACCGAGGTTAGCGGGCGAGCGGGCGATGGCCCACTTGGGACCGCACTCGAACTCAGCGGTCTGGTCCAGCTTGGCCGCAAGGTCAAGGTAGTCGACCTGGGGCCCGTCGGGGGTGGGTACAACCACCAAAGGGTTGATCTCGAGGTACGTGAACTGCAGCTCGACGTACACGGCGTACAGGCGGTTGACAAAGTCAACGAGGGTGGCCCGCTGGTCAGTGGGTACGTGCTCGAACAGAGCCTTGGAAATCTCAGCGTTCGAGGGGTACTCGTGCTCGATGTCGACAGGGATAAGGATCTTGGACGCCTTGGCGTCGACGTCGCCAACATCCACACCGCCCTCGTGGTAGAAGAGGATCCAGTCGCCCTCGCGCACAGAGTGGATGTTGATGTAGTACTCGTGCTTCTGGTCGTGGGGCACAAAGGGCTCAACGAGGAAGGTCCTGAGAATGCCCTCGACATGCTCGACCTTCTGGGGCTTCCCGGCGCGCTGCGCGATCCACTCGCGGGCCTCGTCCCACGTCTTGTTCAGCGCGAGCAGGCCCGACTTGCCGCGGCGCTTGATCAGTTGGTCGGGCTTGGCCACGAAGCGCGCGTCCTTCTCGAGCAGCCAGGGGTACTCGCGCTCGACTTCGCGGATGACCTCGCTCACATGCTTGGGGTCCGAGCTCTCGAACTGGAGCTGGGCTAGCTTTGGCGTGCCCTGCTGGAACCGGTTGTGCGGCTCCTCAGCACAATACACAGGCGACTTGGGCAGAAAGTACGACAGCAGCGCTTTGCCGTCCGCCTCTCGAATAGACTTGGCCGACATATTTTCTCGTTCACGGGTCTGGTGGATGCGCCGTTGCAAACTTGGATGGCCGGTTTGTGCTTAGTGAGAGCTGTTGTGCGTCTTATCCCCAATATCCAGCTGGCACACGACCCATGCCCAGGCAACGCCCCCACCTGTTTGGTGGGGGCGGGTGCTGAGTCACTCACCGCGAGAAGCTGACTGCGCCGCCCGTGCCCTTAATTGGACCTACGCGACGCGCCAGATCCAAACAGCGACGCGGACGGCATTTCCGTGACCGGCGCGAGATGCACATCAAGGAAATCATCATCTCCGGCTTCATGTCCTACCGCAACAAAATGGTTGTGTCGGACCTGTCGCCGGAGCTGAACGTCGTGGTCGGACGCAACGGCGCGGGCAAGTCCAACTTTTTTGCCGCGGTGCGGTTCGTGCTATCCGAGGACCGCTATCTTCCGTCCTCCCTAGGCAAGCAGTCGGTGCTGTACTCGGGTGCCGGCTCGCGACAGCTTGACGCGCAGGTCGAGATCGTCTTTGACAACACGGACAGGCGGTTCCCGTTGTGCGGCGACCTCGTTCGGATCAGTCGCACCGTGGGCCAGACCCGCGACGACTACAGCTTCAACGGCAAGTCTGCCACGCGCAGCGATATTGTCAACCACCTGGAGTCTGCCGGGTTCACCCGGTCGAATCCGTTCTATATCGTCCCCCAGGGAAAAATCACGGCACTTACGAACGCGACCGAGGAGGAGCGACTCAAGCTGCTTCTCTCAGTAGCCGGCGCCGACATTTACGACACCAAACGGGCCGAGTCCCTGGCCTTGCTCGACGACTCGCAGAAGAAGCTCGACCAGACGATAGAGAAGCTGGGCCACATAGCACAAAGACTCGACGAGCTCGAAAACGAGATGGTAGATCTTCGCGCGTACCTGAACCACCAGACAGAGAAGCGATCGATAGAGTACACGCTATTGCGCCAGGAGGCCGAGCGGATAGACCAGCTGATTGGCGGTATCCAGTCACAGCAGGAAGATCTGGCGAGCCGAAACGAAGAACTTTCAGCCGACTTGAGCACCGCAGCGCATTCTGTAGAGCTCAAGGAATCTGAGATCGTGTCCATTGAGCGAGACACGGAGATGAAGGAGGCCGAGCTTGCCGCAAACGAGAGCCAGCATGCTTCCCTGGCCAAGGAGTTGGGCGAAATCGAACTGGAACTGAAATCTCACGATACGACTGCCCAGGAAATGCGCAGTGTCGCTACAATCACCACAGAGATCGAGGCCCTTCGTGCACGCTTGAGCAAGTTGGACGCCGAGAGATCGCTCACCGCAGCAAAAATTGGCTCGGTCAAAAACAAGCACACGCCACTAAAAGCTACCTCCGACAGCAACCAGACCAGACTCCGTACTCTTCAGCTGAAACTTGGCAGGAATGCCCGTTTTGCCGACGCTGCTGAGCGGGATGCCTGGTTGAAAGACCAGATACAGCAGCTCCACCTAGATCGACAAGCTCTGGAATCCTCGGTGCAGGATGCAAACACCGAGGTCAGTCTCACTCAAAAGAGTCTTGAGGCGCTGCAGGGCAGGATAGTTGATCAAGACGCCGTCGTCTCGGAGTTTGGTAAATCCAAGGCCAAGGCACAAGAGAACCATGCAAGTCTGAAACTGGCCTTAGAGGAGCTTGATGGTGAACGCGGCCGCACCCAGTTGCAAAAGAAGAAAGCGGAAATAAAAGAAGCCGCCCTCGGCAAAGAAGTGGAGATGGTCACTAAGTCGCTCGCTGACGTCCTGCCCTACGAAACTTATCAGGGAATTGAAACCGCTCGGGAGATCGCCGCTGAGCTAGGCTTGGGCAGCAAATTTTATGGTACGTTGGCCGAAGTCATCACAATCGACGAGCAGTTTGCCCAGGTTGCTGAACTCGTTGGGCGGGCATCGCTATTCTACTGCCTTGTGGATTCCCCGGGGACAGCCACGCAGATCATCAATGAGCTTGTCAATCGCAAAGCTGGCAGCGCATCCTTTATTCCGCTCGACCAAACCAACGGGAAACTCCCGCGCTATCCCGAGGACACTAGCTCTGCCGAACCACTGGTAAACCACATCAAGTGCGACGACAACTTCAGGACAGCTGTCAACATGGTGTTTGGCCGGGTGCTCGTGTGCCGAGATCTTGATCTTGCGCGGCTCTTTGCCGACAAGTATGGTGTGCAAGCCGTGACCATTCAAGGAGACTCGGTGGACTCATCTGGGTCTCTGTCTGGAGGTTCGTTCGACCGCCGGATGGCAAGGGCAAGGATGTCGGCAATGAAAGCTGCGTTACGCCTTAGTGAACTACGGGCACAAAAGCTAGAACTGATTGACGATATTCAGCGAGCAACTACGCGGTCCAAAGAACTTCACCAAGAAATTACTCGTCAACACAATTTAATCAACTCTGCGGCTGTTGTAGCTGAGCGGTTCCAGGATCAGATCAGTGAGGCACAATACACTCTGTCGAGCCTGAAAAAGGAAGCCCGTGAGACCGAAGACTATCTCTTGCTTAAGCAAAACGGGCTTGATCAGCGCAATCGCGATCTGGAGCAGTTGCAGACAAAGATTGGCGAATATGAGGTTGACTTGAAGGCATCCTTTGACAAAACCTTATCTGACGAGGAGCAGCAAGAGCTTGAGCACCTTACCAAGGCCACCAAGGAAGAAATACACACGTTGCGTGCCATCTCTGATGAGCTGGTCGCGCTAGAACTTGACGAGACGGCACAAAGCAGCGAGCAATCCCAACTCCGCGCTTCGATCGAGGACCTTGACAGGGAGCTAAGTAACCAAGAGGATTATGCGTTTGGATCTAGTGACGGTCCCCAAAGCAACTCGAGAGCGCTAAAAGCGTCCCAGGCCGAGGTGTCTGAGCGTCTTGAAAAGATAAAGAAAGAAAACGCAGACCTCAAGCGGGTGCTCTCCCAAACTCGAAAAGCACTACAGAAAGCTCAGAACCAGCTGGAAAAAGACACATCCAGCAGAGACAAGGTGGCCAAGGCGCTAATAAAGGTAGCTAAGGAAAGCGAGAAGCTATCGTTGAAGTGGATGTCACTGGATACCTTACGCAAAGACAACGGCATAAAGATGAAGGGGATTGGACAGGTCAATAAAGAGGCGTTTGGCAACAAGTATAAGAACTTGAGTGCTGCAGAGCTGACCAGCATGCTGGATAACGTCAATACTGAACTGGCGGGCTATGACCATGTGAACAAGAAGGCAGTGGAACAGCATACCACCTACTCAGAGCAGCTTGAGCAGCTTCGTGAGCGAGAGGGGAATACGCAGGAGGATATTGAGTCACTGAAACATCTGATTGAGACCCTCGATGGACAGAAAGACCAAACTATTCTGCGTACTTTTAAAGTGCTGGCCAAATCGTTCGAAAAGACACTGAGACAGCTGGCGCCGCGATCGAGCGGTAAACTGGTCATGCAAAAGCGGACCGAGAACACGGGCCCAGAGTCTGTGTTGCAATACGTTGGCGTATCTATAGACGTGTCGTTCGACGGCGGCAAGCATGTGCGCGCCGAGCAGCTGAGTGGCGGAGAGAAGACGGTATGTGCTCTCGCCCTGATATTTGCCATCCAGATGTTTGAGGCTGCGCCCTTTTACATCTTCGATGAGATTGACGCGAACCTGGACCCCCAGTACCGCCAGACAGTTGCTGCCATGATCAGTCGGCTCTCGTCGTCGGGGGATGCGCAGTTCATCTGCACAACGTTCAGGCCCGAGCTGGTGCAGTGTGCCGAGCGTATCTACGGGGTGACTTTTTCGCACGGGTCTTCGTCCATCCAGAGCATTGACCGGGAGCTGGCCATGTCGTTTGTGGATGCACAGTCGGGAGATAGCCGGCCAGAGTCCGCCTAACGTGATTACTGATGTTATTTGTTATTATCTACACTTTTGCAGGTAGAGTTCATGTATTTAACCTATTCTAGGAGACTGTTCAATCAGCCAACAAGCCTCAGGCCACAATTACTAACAACCACCGCCAATGTACTAAGCTCCGCGATAGTATTTATAGACAGAGACGACCCCAGCCGACCATGGAGAGGCTCCACAAGCTGCTGGGCGATGACCTGGTGGTCCTGGCATCCAGGTCGCCGCGCAGGCTCGATATATTGAAAAACGACATGGGGCTGGAGAATGTCAAGGTTGTGCCGTCACAGTTCCCCGAGGACCTCGAAAAGGACCTCTACGCCCCCTTCGAGTACGTAGTTCAAACCGCAATTCGCAAGGCACTTGACGTGTACCAGTCGGAGGCCGATGCAGACGAGCCGCCCGAGCTTGTGCTTGCTGCCGACACGGTGGTCGTCGACAACGGCATTGTTCTCGAGAAACCGCACAGCGTCGAGAACCACATTACCATGCTGAAACAATTGAGGGACGCCACACATCCCCAGAAGGTTTACACTGGCGTGGTGGCGATCGTTCCGTTCGACAAGCCGATCACACCGGGCTACGCCATGGAGTCGTACCTGGGCGAGAGCGAGGTCGTTTTCCGCAAAGACATCACGGACGAGGAGATCATTGAGTACGTCAAGAGCGGCGAGGGTACTGACGCGGCGGGCGGCTACAAAGTGCAAGGCGACGGGGCCCGGTTCATTGAGAGCATCAAGGGCGACAAGACCAATGTCGTTGGGCTGCCCGTAGCTGGCACGGTTGGCCTCATTGAGAAGACGTACGCTGTGGCCAAGGATGATAGCGACGACGAATACGAGGTCGAGGTTCTCGAGGAATAGCCTGAAATATAGAATTAGCTACCTGTACACTTTTTCTACATTTAAGCGTACCACCGAGCATTCAGCCTGCGTACTTTGTAGCTTTGAGTAAAGTTGGTCCATTTCTTGAGGTACCATGCAAGCTTAGGAGCCGACTTATAGTCCTGGTCCTGGCCAATGGGTGTGGGCAACTGCAAACTGCTACCACCTTGGCCAAGGACCAGACTAAGTTGGAACCCCGCGAGCCACAAAGAGCGCCAGCAGAGTTATTTGTATACAATCATAGATATAAGTAGATTCAGTATAATTTACCACACAAGGAGCCGGCCCTTGTTGTTGCGCACCAGCCGGAAGTTATTTGTATAAATACCTAGAACGTTAATAATTTTACATGGATCGTTTTATACAAAAACACAATGCATATATAAATAGATTCCGTATAATTTACCACTCACAAAGAGCCGACCCTTGTGTTGCGCAACCATCCCCGGAAAAATATCGTGCGCGGTGGTGCCGGGATTACCCTGCCTCTGTGGCCAATCACGCGGAAGGTTGGCTTACCACTGAAAGATACCCAAACCTAACTTTTCACACCGTATTTTGTGCGATGGTTTTCTTTCCCACAACCAGCCAGCTGAAGGCTTCCTTCGACCCCAACGGGGCCCGCTACTGGGTCGGCTCTGCCAGCGAAGACATCAAGCGCGACGCGCAGAAGGCCATCCACGCCGTCGAGGACGAGACCGCCAAGCTGGTCAAGCCCGACCACAAGATTGTGCTGTACTCCCCCGAGTACTACAAGTACTGCGTTCTCGGCGGTATCCTCGCCTGCGGCCCGACCCACGCCATCGTGACTCCCCTGGACCTGGCCAAGGTGCGCATGCAGGTGAACCCGACCCTGTACAAGAGCACCCTCGACGCGTGGCGCACCATCATCCGCGCCGACGGCTTCAAGGGTGTGTGGACCGGTTTCGGCGCCACCCTGATTGGCTACTCCCTGCAAGGTGCCGGCAAGTACGGTTTCTACGAGCTGTTCAAGAAGCAGTTTTCTGACTTTGTTGGCCCCGAGTATGCCACCAAGTACAAGACTGCCGTGTTCCTGACCGCGTCTGCCTCCGCCGAGTTCCTCGCCGACATCCTGCTGTGTCCCTGGGAGGCCGTCAAGGTCCGTACCCAGAGCACCATCCCCCCCTTTGCCAAGGGGCCGTTCCAGGGCATGAGCAAGCTGATTGCCCAGGACGGGTTCAGTGGTCTCTATGCGGGTCTCGTACCCCTGTGGGCTCGCCAGATCCCCTACACCATGGTCAAGTTTGCTACTTTTGAGAATGTTGTCCAGCTCATCTACTCCTACCTGCCCAAGAAGAAGTCCGAGTACTCGGTCGCCGCCCAGACCGGTGTATCCTTCGCCGGTGGCTACATTGCTGGTGTGCTGTGTGCGATTGTCTCGCAGCCTGCCGATGTGATGGTGTCCAAGATCAACGCCAGCAAGCAGGAGGGTGAGAGCACCGGTGCTGCCATTGCCCGTATTTACTCCAAGATCGGGCTTTCTGGCCTGTTCGGCGGTCTCGCTCCCCGTATCGTCATGGTCGGTACCCTCACCGGTCTCCAGTGGCTGATCTACGACTCGTTCAAGGCTTATGTCGGTCTCCCCACCACCGGTTCTGCCGAGCCCAAGAAATAATCTGGTTCGTAGCCTAGATACACTATGTACTCTGCCCCACTGGTCGATCGTGTACCGTGCCCTTTGTCACCCCTCAGCTTCCGTAGGCTTTAGGCTTTGGGCTGCGGGCACGACCAATGCATTGTCAGCAGTTGGTCTAAGAAGTTCTTATGGCGACGCAACAGACTAAGCTGCACCCATGTCACTACTCAGTGGGCTCTTCTCGGCTGTTTTTCGCCCTTTCTTTACCCCGACGGCGTTGACTCCAGAAATCCAGAGGGATGTTGACGAGTACATCAAGGAATCCCAGGTGTTTCTGGCCAGCAAGTCCTGGTGCCCGTACTCCGATAAAGCCAAACAGCTTTGCCAACAGTTTGGTCTCCGGCCGGCCGTGATTGAGCTCGACCAGGTCGAGCAGGGCTCAGAGATCCAACACTACTTGCAAGAGCAGACGGGCCAGCGCACGGTGCCGTTCGTGTTTATCCGCGGCAAGTTCATTGGTGGCTACTCGGACCTTGCAGAGCTGGCCGAGAGCGGCAAGCTGCAGTCTTTGCTTTGAGCCATCTGCTGGCAGTTCGGCTTCAAGCTGTGCGTGATCGAGCTCAACAAGGCGCGAAGGTCCCGCCGCTCAGGCATATTCTCAAGCAGACCGGCCAGAGCACTGTTCCGTTCATGTTTTATTGGCAAGTTCATTGGCGGCTCGACAGGCTTTGTGAAGCTTGCCGAGAACGGCGGCTTAAGCCTCTGCTCTGGATCCACTTGCGTCGCTTGTGGACGTAGAGTATTGTGCCAATTCTAATTTGAAAATCAGGCACGGGCACCTGCATTGACCTGCATTGACCACGGTGCCATCAAGAAAAATTACAGTATTTAGACGTATCTTGGTTGAAGCTTTGACCAGGCCACTGGCCGGTTTCAATAGTACGATGCCATATGCATCCACAAATTCATTTGATCATATCAAGTTACTCTTGTTGCCTTCCTCGAATCCTGTCCAAGTTTCCTGCGGTGAGTGCGGCATCCAGTTGAAACGTAGCACGTTTATGAAGTCGAAGTATAAACTGTCGGTTCTTTTCTTGCGCGTGCATTCCTGACCTCGCTCAAAGGTATTTTCCCTGCTGCCACATCCGAGATAAATCTTTTGTCGCGTAGTGACAGCGAGCTGTTTCTGTTCAAAAGGTGCACCAGTGGTGACTGCTCCACATCGGTAACCTGGTCGTCACAGCTGCCCTTGATGGTCGTCGACACAAGACGAACCACAGAAGCCGCCGAAGCATCATTCTTGTTCACCACGGACCATACACGTGCATTGTAAGTGGCAGCATTGGGTACCAGATGCGCAGAAAGTGCACCCGGCGACAGGTCGCTAAGCTGGATCCGCCCGGACGGGTCGGTTCCCTCGTTGCGCAGGATAATTTCCAGGGCATCGCTGCCGCTCAAAAACGTAGTCTTGACAGGTGAAGCTTCCGCATTAGCCCCGGCTCTGGGACGGCGTGTGGGTCGTGACCTCGCTTGTGCGGGGCGGCTCCCGCGACCACGACGGCCGCGTGCAGTCTTGCGGGGAGCCTTAGACACACGGCGTCTGTTGTCCTGTTCAGTCTCTTCTTCGAAAGCAGAAAACTTGGGGAGAAGTAGCTCCGACTCAGCTTGCTTGCTCGACTGCTGGGTTGCAGACTGCGACTCGCTCTGAGCTGGCTGAGCTGGCTTAGGCCGTTGGCCTTGCATCGGGCGCCGATCGCCAGATTGCCTCGGTGCTGCGCTTCTCTGACCTTGGTATCCCGGCTTGCGCTGAGAATATTGGCTGCTTGGCGGTTTATTTTCCACTGTTGGCCTGGGTGCACCTTTCCGCTCAGAGGTACCTTCATATCGACCGGCTGCCTCCCTGCTTTTTGTGTTCGCGGCTCCATGAGGGCGGTTCTGTTGTCCCTGCTGTGCCTGCTGTCTCTGCTGCCCCTGCTGTCTCTGCTGCCCCTGCTGTCTATGCTGTCCTTGCTGCCCCTGCTGTCTCTGCGCCGTTTGCCCAAATCGTTTCTGCGGGTGGTCCCTGCGAGCAGGCTGTCTCTTGGTCAGAGCATCGATGCGGTTGATATAGGCCTCAAGGTTGAAGCCTTTATCACCCGAGGACTCGGTCGGCTGTCCGTTTGAATAGAACCGGCGGCCTAGTGCGCCCACTCGACGAAGTCCTCGAAACATGCAGCTGTGACGGAGATGACTAAGTGAAAATTTCAGTTTGGCTCTTTGGCACGTCGTGAGCTACGTAAGCAGCGGCAGAGTGCAACCCGGGGTTGCCGCAAGACAATTCAATGCGGTAGAGCTAGAGGTAAGAATAGGGAACCATCTTTGCTCGACTTTCCTGGCCAATGTTACACAAGCAGTGGCATTGAGGAACGCCTAAGAACAACCGCTTGTCACACCAAGCTCCATGTTCGGATAGTCAGCGATAAGCTGAGGTCTGGGTTCAGCCGAGCTGCACAATGACGTAGACTTCTGGCCGGCTACCGGCGCCTGTGGTCACAAGCTGGCCAGAAAAAATAGCGGTTTTCAGAGATGCTGGCGTTTACTGTAATGCGTCTTTCTAATTGCCCTGGTCCTGGGTGTTTGTGCTTTCAGCGCGCTCTTCTAGCGGAAAGTGGGGGGGAAATGCGTTGCTGTCGAACTCCCGTCTTTTTTGAACGTGGTATTCGCGGACGTGCCCAGTGTGCCGAAACACAGCAGCCCAAGTTCGGGCCCTGCACTGCTGAGGGCACAGCAAATGTGGGCTAGGGTTGACCTTCGAATTGTGTGTTGCCCCGATCCCCTTCTACTGTGTACGCCGTGGTTAAGACGAAACTAACTACGGGGACAGTATGAGTGACAACTTGGAGTCGTCGGTGTTGCGGCTGAAGCTGATGGACGCATTGCGGGCCGAGTCTCCCAGGGACATTGCCAAGCTTTCGGACGTATACAACCTGTCCAAGGTGGGAAACCTTCTGGGGCTTGCAGTTCAGGTCTCGAACCTGGAGGTTGTCGAGCAAGTGCTTGATATATACCGCCAGAGCCGCCGTGATATAAATGAGCCGAACGCAGATGGCAACACACCACTGCACTTGGCTGCAATACACGACCGGCCCGAGGTCGTGAAGCTGCTGATGGCGCAGCCGAATATCAATGACACGCTGGCTAACAAGGAGGGGTTAACTCCAAGTGATTCGGCACCCAATCCGCAGATGCGGCAGCTGCTGAGCGAGCTGCAGGCCATTTTCGTAGAAGACGTGGCCCTGCAGCTCCGCCAGGCTTTCCAGACCCAGAACAACGAAAAGCTGCGCGAAATTTTCGACAACCCTCGCGTTCCCGAGGTCATCGACATCAATGGTATCGACCCGGATACCGGGTCCACCGTACTGCACCAGAGCGCTGCTGCCAACAATGGCGAGCTCGTAGAATTCATTCTTGCCCATGGTGGAGACCCGTTGCTTAGGGATAGCCAAGGAAGACAGCCCGCGAACGTTACCTCAGATGAGGGCATTCGCAGGCTGCTCAACAACGCGGCAAAGTCGCAGGCAATTCTCGTCGAGTCCATCCAGGGCCAGGACCACAAGTCCGCTCCTAAGCTTGCAGGGTACCTCAAGAAATGGACCAACTTTACTCAAGGCTACAAAGTACGCTGGTTCATGCTTGAGAATAACAAGCTTAGCTACTCCAAGTCTCCTGGCGAGGCCATCCGTGGATCTGTCCCACTACAGAATGCCCGAGTCAAGGTCCGCTCTGGAGAGAACAGCCGTTTCGAGGTGAAGACCCCGACTTCCAAGTACCACTTGAAGGCTCCACAAACCGTAGAGGCGAACCAATGGGTGTGGGCACTGCAAACTGCTATCACCTTTGCCAAGGACCAGGCTAAGTCGGGGCATACAGCGAAATCTAGACCTCAGCAATCTGTGACTGGAGCAGGTTACACCGGTGGTGCTCGTGGTACTGGTTCTGGTGCTGGTTCTGGGGCTGCAGTCGGTGCTGGAGCTATTTCCGGTTTGTCACGGGAGCCTACTAACGCGGCAAACCGAGCACCTGCCTCTCCTGTACAGCCTGCTAGTCATTTGCGTGCACCTAGCACTGTGTCGGTTTCACAGAGCATCCGGTCCAATGCTTCAACTCGTTTGTCGCGAACGGGCAGCTCAGATAACAGGAACCAGAATTCTATGTTTGTTAATGATCTGGACAACGATATGAATATTGACGATGACACTACTGACGATGAGGAGTATGATTTGCAACATCAAAAGTCACCACCTGTCACAGTTGAAGCTATGAACTCTCAGCTCGCCGCCCTAAGAGATCTCCTAGCTCTGTTGTGTAGCAAGGCCGATGACAAGCAGGTTCGCGATGCGATAGTTGCCAGTCTGCAGAATATCGATGTTCTTGCTGCCGATGTTCAAAACTATTCCTCTTATTTGCTGGCAGAGCATAAACGATTGAGAGTCAACCTCGAACGTTCTGAGCAGAGCCAAAGAATGTGGGCGCAGACTGTGCGAAACCTCGAAATCAAAGTTGGCAAGCTCGAGGACGACCTACACACCAGGGGTGCTGCTGGCGGTCCAGCAGCAGGTACTCGGAAAGCAGACGACGAAGACGCTGATGACGTTTTTTACGATACCTACGACGAGTGGCAATCGCACGGCAAAGGAGCAGGGACTTCACCATCCAAAGGTACAGGTGGTACCACGAATAGCGAGGTGCAGCAGGGTCAGGTTCAAGGTAGCCACCGCGGCCCTCCCCAAGAGTCTCAAGACTTGCCAACTCAAGGCTCGCAAGTGCCTGAGGGCCATGCACAGGGTGGTTCAGTCCAGGAACCCGCTACTGACGAGTCTTATCAGCGCCAGGCTAGCCCTTCAACTTTGAGGCATAATACCGCGGCCGCAACAGGAGGCGCAGCCGCGGGCCTGGCGGCTGCCGGTGGTGTTGCAGCGGCAGATGGATACCACCGCAATGACGCTGACCACGGTCCTCCTGATGGCCATCAGGGGTCAAATGAACAGGGCCAAGCATCTCTACAGGGGGGTCCTCACGAACAGATCAAAAACGAAGAACTCGACAAAGAGCTTTTCGCTTTGGCCACCTCTCCAGCTCAGAAGGCTCATGCGGATCTCATTGCCAAGGAAGATTCGTTTGCAGGATACAATGAGCAACCCCGTAAACATTTGAAGCTTAAGAGCGATGATAGACCTCGCATTTCTCTGTGGGGTATTCTCAAGAATTTGATCGGAAAGGACATGACACGCATGACGCTTCCAGTTACTTTCAACGAATGCACGAATCTGCTGCAAAGATCTGCAGAGGACATGGAGTATGTCGGCCTTTTGGATAAGGCTGCTTCAGCTGTCGATGATCCTGGTCTCCGCATGGCCTATGTTGCGGCATTTGCTGCGAGCTCTTACAGTTCGACTGTGAACAGGGTGGCTAAGCCGTTCAACCCTCTACTTGGCGAAACATTCGAATACTGTCGCCCGGACATGGGTTTTAGACTGATTTCGGAGCAGGTGTCCCATCATCCCCCTATCGGCGCCTTGTACGCAGATAGCCCTCGCTGGGACTTTTATGGCGAGTCCAATGTCAAGTCCAAGTTCAACGGCCGTTCATTCGATATCAACCCGCTTGGCCTCTGGTATCTTAACTTACGGCCCGATAAGGGTGCCGACATTGAGGAGGAGCTGTACTCCTTCCGCAAGGTGACTTCGTCCGTCGTAGGGATCATGGTTGGGAATCCTGTGGTTGACAATTATGGTGAGATGCTCATCACAAACTTTAAGTTGGGTGTTACCTGCAACATGAGCTTCAAGGCCAGAGGCTGGCGCGGAGCTACGGCCTATAAGCTCGAAGGCGTGGTCAAAGACAAGGATGGCAAGGAACTCTACACCATTGGTGGGTTCTGGAATGACAAGGTCTATGCCACTAAGGTCGGGTCAAAAGGAAAGCTGTTATTGTGGCAAGTGCACGACCGCCCCCCTGCACCCTTCAATCTGACACCATTTGCAATTACACTAAATGAGCTGACTCCCGAGCTGAAGCCTTGGTTACCTCCAACCGATACGCGACTCCGTCCTGATCAGCGTGATATGGAGGAGGGCCGCTACGACCAGGCTGCTGAAGAGAAAGAGCGACTCGAAGAGAAGCAAAGAGCCACACGCAGAAAGCGCGAGGCTGAAGGTATCACTTACGAGCCGCGCTGGTTTGAGCTGTCCACGCATCCTGTCACTGGGGAGAAATACTACAAGCCGAAAAACGACTATTGGGCTCACCGCGAGCATCACGGCTTTCAGAACGTGCCTGATATTTTTAATACTTCAGGAATCCCCTGACCTTTGCTTCCCGTACACAGTTTATAGTTTAGACTACACAATAGAGCCATGTTTCTTTTCACTTTGTGACAAGGGCGGCGGACAGGCTTTTTTGAGGGTGGTTCACAAAGTGATGAGAAAGACAATGGCCGGAGCCCGTCTGGGCAAATCAGTCAACTCTTCTGAAAATTTCAGTTATGACCTGCAAGTGTCAGAAAAGATGAATTGACACAACGCTATGATGCTGCCGTTAAATAGCGAGGCGCAACCTCTAGGCGTGTACTACGAAAAGCGCTTCTCTTGACTAGGAAGAGTCGCCAATGTCGTTGGCTGCTCAATATGTGCCATTGCACCGACAATTCTCCTACTAGTTACAGCCTCACTGCAGACCCAATATAAAAACTTATACCGTCTGGTTTGATGAATAACCCTCACAACCAAGGTTGCCGTGCTCGGGCAGACTTGAACCCATCCTGGGACCCTCACAAGACTTCCTTACCTGAGTCCCGGCAAATCATCTCGTCCCATCTGTTGTCATTTCAGCAATAAGTAATACAATTAGATAAATTATTTAGCTGGGCCGGTCGCCCCATTCTTAGCTGCCCCTAGCTTGTAGTTATCGGGTCTGTTGTGGTGTCGTCGTCGTCGTCGTCGTCGTCGTCGTCGTCACGAGGATCGGGCCATACGCGGTCTCCAGTTGACGCATCATTTCGTCATACTTACGTCCCGTGAGAGGTTTGGCTCGAAAGGCTAGTGCGACAATGGTAAGCAGCTGGCCCAGCGGGCTTTGGTAAAGTTGCTCCCTGGTCCATTCCCCGGTGGGTTCTTCAGGCAAGTGCGCATTAACCACCTTATGGGTCAGTATCTTCCGATTTTCTCTTCGAAGATGAAAGAGCACGATTGTGTTACCAGCGCTGAGGAAACCATATTCGACTCCACAATGCAACATATAAAAGTAAATCTGTACGCCCACGCTGGCAACACCAAAGCGCACAGATTGCTCAGGTGATTTTTCCTGCAGACTTCAACTTTTTAAACTCCTTCAATCGATACTCTTCGTCCGCTACCTCGGTAAACAGATTGTTGTTGGCGAAATGTGCCTTGAGCTCTGCGCTCGAAAATTTCTTTCTGGCTTTGAACTCGTAAACAAGAAAGCAACCACGTTTCATCACACCATCCGGACGGAGGGCCCGCATACCCCGTAAGTTCTCGGTGCCTTGAAATCCTTATACGACCCGCTGGAAGTTATCGACAAGCATTTATGCCAGTCTTTTATCTTGTCGTGTTTCAACGATGTATTGAAGACGATAACAACGAACTTTAGCATTAATTTCGCAAGGTCAGCGTCAACTTGCTCATGGTCTGGCTGCATTTTTTGACGTCCTCTCCCATTATTTGCAGGTCATGTACTGAAATCGGGAGGAGTTCTTGCCCCAGCGCATCCAGGAGTGTATTAAATAGCTCTCGTCCTTCCTCCTCCTGGTCCCAGGGAGACATAGAATTGGGGTAACGGCTCCCATCGACTTTTGTATACCCGCCGCCAGGACGGACTTCAGGACATGGGTAATTCTTCGTGATATGGCGATACACATTAGGCACAAGTCCCGGAACAGTTAGAAGCTGGTGCGGCTCTAGCAGAGCCTTCTTAGCGGCCAGCACCCGGCGTAATTGATCTCGTTCGGCCGTAACAGTTTCAGTGTGGCGTTTCGCAGCGGTAGCAGGTGTTTCCTCAGCGACAAACTTCCGGTTTGATTGGGCTAGTTCGGCCTTCAGAGTTTCAATGCATTCCATTAGCAACGCAGGCCCCACTAGCTTCACCGCAGTCGCGGCGCCCAGGAGTTCTAGCCAGGGCCGCAGTAAGTTCCACGCGGGCCTTAGTGGTTTTGGCGCGGGTTGCATTGATTTCACCGCGGACTACCGCAGCTACGTTCTGAGTGGTGGTTATAAGAATCTCGCGCGGCACAGGCGTTTCATGCGCAGCGCAAACATTGGCTGTTGACTATCGTTGCTTTTGTGTGCGTACTCACAGCAGCAAGTTGATGGAATGAGGTAGGTAATTTGCCACGAGCTGTTTATATGTCGTTTTGGCGACACGGCGACAAGGCGACAAGGCGACACGGTGACACGGCGACACGTTGCGACACGTTGCGACGCGTTGCGACGCGTTGCCACGTACTAGCTGTATCCAAAATGGCACACCCACCTTGCTTGACGCAATGCGACTACCTCCACCTCATGCAAAATTTCATGCAAACTGTCAGTTGAATTAACAACTTCTCTGTGTTCGACGCCGTTTGTGTAGATATATACAACGTTGCGTTTTGTGAAAAAAACTGAGGATAACACCAACTCAAGTCCTAGACGGAAACTAGGAGGGCGTGCGAAATTTAGAAGAACGAATCTCGAGGACCGATGCGGAGTTTTACTGCTACCCAGAGCAGTGAGCCATGTGGTAACATGCAACGGTCAGACCGCATACGTCCTTTGTTAGAGGTAGTGGGCCCGAATTGACGCAGGGAAGCGTAATTTTTTTCGCAAATATGTATCTCTACTCTGGACGGTGGCGTTACTACGGTATACCAGACTCTGGCGGGAAGACGACAGACGCTCCCTATAGTTTCAATCGTACGTCCACACTTGAGCTTCGTTGACCTCTAGTGAGACCACAATTTTTAGCGACTTCGGTACACACCTCCAGTGTTCTAATCCGGGCGCGTCAATAATCTACGGCCACCACAAGGACCCAACGGTTCGTCCTCATGCTCTGAGGTTTTGCGCAGGTACCGCCAGTTTAGCATCCGACAAGCGAGCTTGCTTCGCCAAATGGATTCGGCCCCTACTGCATACCAAGCAATTGGCCGCAAAGTGGGTTGGGCTAAGCCAATGCCGCAACAGCACCTTGGACAACTGAAGGCCGAAATAGCTCCAGTACGGAATACTAAAGCTTCAAAGGGCCGTGATGTCGCTGCGGAAAACCGTGCTGCCCACTGCGGGAACCCGTACTGCAGCGGAACGCGTTGCTGCCACTGCGGAAACCATTGAGCGACTTAAGGCCGAAATAGCTCAACAAGACCAAAACACTAAAGCTGCTGAGGCTCGCGCTGCAGCTGCTGAGGCCCGCACTGAAGCAGAGAAGGCCGCACTAGCTCAAGAACGACAGCTCCTTGAAGCTGCGCAGGCCGCACTAGCTCAAGCGCGACAGCGTGCTGTCCAGCGAGGATGGCGATTCCCGGTTGATTCGTAAATGTGCTGCAAAGTTTCAACCGGACCCGCCGCAGTTGATCCAGAAAACCTGCTGGACAGAATTCGAGGAAAGCAACAAGAGTAATTTGATGTGATCAAATGAATTTGGATGTGCGACCCGGATAGCGAGGATGGTGGTTCCGGCTGTACACTTGCACTAGCAATTGCTCGACTATACCCTGTTTTTAGAAAATTTATATATTAACTAGCTCATTTGAATTTAAAACGCCTGGACTCTTGTCGCATACCTCAGAGGATGATGGACAGTGAGTGGCCGACAAAATATAAGCAGAGACTAAACCGAGAAAGAATCTCTGTTCGTGATCCTTCATCCTCATCATCATAGAGAACACCAAGTTAGCCGCGACAAAACTCAGCGGCCATACGGGTTAGGGCGGGCAGTTGCATGTGATGGCTGCAGGTTGTGAAGGAGCTGTGCGGGACTTATGCTTTTCATTTTAACAGGTGCGCAAACGCTAGGTGCCATTTGGTTTGCTTCGCAGGATGTGTGGATGCGGTATCGTGCTTGCGGTGTCCCTGGTTGCGCTGCTTGGCGAGCTTATCAGCACGCCTTACCCTGCACAGATAAGAGACCGGTATCGGCCAATGGGAGTTCCAGTCATGCCAAGTTTTCTGCTGCAGGATATATAGCCGGAGTTGCAGGCTTCACGACTGACAAACTGGTGCTTATTTATTGGGGCTAACTTCCGGAAGTAAAACCGGAGATATTTATTGTATAACGCCAGGAAGCAAAATTTTGGTACTTGCTGTCCGGAAAATCAAGACAGGCGTCTCGGGCTGGAAAAAGCTAGCAGCAAACTGACAACATGGAGCTTGCGACACGCAGTATACCACAATATGAACCCGGAACAGTCGCCTACCTTTTGGTTTCCACGGTTGGTGTGTTCATCATGGTTCCGGGCCTCGGGTTTCTTTACTCGGGGCTAGCCCGGCGAAAGTCCGCACTTTCCATGCTCTGGCTTACACTGATGGCCGGGTGCGTGGCACTCTTCCAGTGGTACTTCTGGGGATTTTCGTTGGCCTTCTCGAAAACAGCCACCAACGGCTACATCGGCAACCTCGACAATTTCGCGTTGCGAAACATGTTCGAGGACGAGCAAGACGCTCAGTACCCCAACCTTCTGTTTGCCGCATACCAAGGTATGTTTTGTGCGGTGACTTGTGCAATTATTATGGGCGGCGTCGCCGAACGTGGCCGTCTCTGGCCGGCTATGTTATTCACCTTTGTTTGGGCCACTATTGTATACTGTCCGCTTGCGTGCTGGGCGTGGGGAACAAATGGCTGGGCTGGCGCGCGTTGGGGTGTACTTGACTTTGCCGGCGGTGGTCCTGTAGAAATTGGATCTGGCATTGGCGGTATGGCCTATGCGGCGGTACTTGGCCGGCGCAAGGAGAAACTTCTGATCAACTTTAGACCTCACAACATTTCTTTTGTATGTCTGGGTACGATGCTGCTTTGGTTTGGATGGCTTTTCTTCAATGGTGGCTCCGCCTTGAGTGCGTCACTGCGGGCAGTGTACGCGATCTGGAACTCGAACATCACAGCCGCGTTCGGCGCTTTTTCGTGGTGCCTTCTCGATTGGCGCTTGGAACGCAAATGGAGCACTGTTGCAATCTGCTCAGGCATGATTTCGGGACTCGTAGCTGCTACCCCAGCTTCGGGGTACATCCCATTCTGGGCTTCTATCATTCTCGGAGTTGTTTCTGGTGTCGTCTGCAACTTCAGTACGCAGATCAAGTACCTTATCCATGTTGACGACTCGATGGATACGATGGCAGAGCATGGTATCGCTGGAATTATCGGTCTTTTCTTCAATGCCCTTTTTGGTGCAGGTTGGATCGTAGCTCTGGGTGGTAGCGAATGGCAGCCTGCGGGGTGGCTGGACCATAACTGGAAACAGCTCTACAAGCAATTTGCTTATATCTGTGCGTGCTGTGGCTATACGGCTGTCATGACAGTCCTGATCGCCTTCCTTATCAATCTAATTCCCGGTTGCAAGTTGCGCGTGTCCGAAGATGGCGAAGCCCGCGGTGTTGACGAGGATCAAATTGGCGAGTTTGCCTACGACTATGTAGAGGTGAGACGTGATTATCTCGCTTGGGCACCCCCTCCTGCAGAACACTTTGATGGACATCATCCACCCACCCCTAACGCCTCCCAGAGTATCGAGGAGGCTCAAAAGATTCAGCATGTCATGTAACATTCCACAAGCATTATGCTTTCTCATCGAATGTCGTTAGCAGTAGCGTATGAGAATATGTATACTTAATAAATATTTGAACTGAGCGCTAGTGACAACCAAGGTCAGGGGTAGTACAGCCTTGTATATGTTAGAGTATGAGCCTTGAGAACGTCCTGCAGTGGGTCGTGAACGTCTGTCTTACGGCTTGCGTGAGGACTGCTGGGGTGCAAAATTTCTTGTTCCTGCCTTTCTTGCTCAACAGCAGCCCATTGGGTCGTGAACCTCTGTGGCAGAGTGATTGACACGGGTCGCGAAGTCTGATTTCCAAGGACGACTTGTGGGTTGTATTGCACAGGATCGTTGTCAAGTAGTAAAATCCCTCTCGTGTCGTCTAGCCTGGCGGTGGGCAGCTGGCCGTCGAGAATCAACTGGCAAAGCATTTCTGGAAACGTATTCACGTCGATATCGAGCAGGTCAGTTAAAAATGAGTACTTGACATTCGAGTAGGGCCGCACCATTTTCACGAGCGCTTGTTTTTGGAAGACGTCTTTGAGCGTTGGTAGTACACTGGCCAGAAGCGCATCCTTGGCCAAAGTATTCTCATAATTTTTGAGAACTTCGGGAAATCTTTTTACATCCAAATTGAGAAAGGCATCGACCAGGTGAGCAGTTGCCTCCAGTTCTGGTTCATCCCTATATGCCTTTGTCTCCTGCGAATCAAAAGGGTTGAGCCCCGAGCTACTCAGAATTGCCGCGATGACATAGTATCTTAATGCTCTTATCCTGTCACCGAGACCCGCTTCGTCGTAATGCTTAAAACATTTGAGCAGTTGCGATTTAGCGTCTGCCCACCGTTGTGCTTTCATCGCATTGATGCCCCCACATTCCCTGATGACGGCCAAGGTGCGCGGGTGGACCATATGGAATTTGAACCGACTTGAGTGGCGATAAAGCTGCTCCTCTTCACCAGTTCCCTTTGCCATTGCAATTTGCATCTTCAGCGCAAGGAGGTCCAAAAACATGCTCTCTTTCCAGCCCTCTTCATTTGACAAGGGCTCTAGCGGTTCATGGAGCTCATTAAGGAGCGCAGAGGCCGCTGCATAGTCCTTCTTATCCACATAAACACGGGCTAAAGAAATGCCAGTCTTGGCAGCCAACTTGTCGTAGCCTTTGGCGTCTCTCAAACGAGATAAGGCCACGCGATACAAAGCAGAAACCTGGACGGACTCGTACTGGCCCAGGTGCTCTACTATATTAAGAAATGACTGCTCCTTGTAATTCTGTGATACCCACGTGGACTCTACGAGCTGCTGGACGAAATTGTCAAATTGCTTTTCAACCTCCCCGGCATGACCCTGTTTGGCCAGCATCTTCAGCGATTGCTTGCGTGCCTTGATCCCCAGTTCACCTGAAGGTGTAGATGCAATTATGTCCTCAAATAGCTCAAGTGCTTGCGCTTGGTTCTCTCCTTTGAGCGCCTTCGCGCTATAATACTTGTTTGTCGGGTCATCTGCCTCCTCTTCACTGGCTCCGCTACAATCAAGCTCAATGTCATTCTCCTCGTCGAAATCTTCCTCGTAGCCAAAGTCAAAGTCCTCTTCGTCCGCACTCAGCATAAAATCATCCTCGTCGGACATAACGTACCGGCACTGAAGTTGTAATCAGCTGCTGACAGGCGGAGCAGCTGGTAGCCCAAGTGCTGAGGACGAATGCAGGATTTGCCAAAAATAAATTACCTGAGCACCTGCGCCCACTATTAGTTACAATTAGTCCAGTTAAATATGTTTTAGGTTTGAAGGCAGCTCTAGTTTTTAGTCAATAATAATAA